>PVKZ01003571.1:0-124924 GCA_004027375.1 Macroglossus sobrinus
CCCCCCCCACGAATAACTAGGTCCCGCGGGTCGGGGCACATATCATTGCAAATGGTAGGATTTCATTTTTTTTTATGCTGAGCAATATACCATTGTATGTATGAATCATAATTTCTTTATGCAGTCATCTGTTTCTTCCACAGCCTGGCCCCTGAAAAACACTGCTGTAAACATAGGGTTGCATATGGTAAGATTTCATTTTTTTAATGGATAAGTAATATTCCATTGTATATATGAACCATAACTTTTTAATCCAATCATCTATTGATGGGCACTTAGGTTGCTTCCATATCTTGGCTATTGTGAATAGAGCTGCAATAAACATAGAGGTGCATAGATTTTTCAAATTATTGTTTTGATTTTCTTCAGATAAATACCCAGAAGTTTAATTGCTGTTTCAAAAGATAGATCCATTTTTAATTTTTTGAGAAACCTCCAGACTGTTTGACATAGTGTCTGTACCAATTTGCAATTCCGCCAACAATGTATAAGGGTTCCCTTTTCTCCACATCCTCACTAACATTTGTTGTTTTTGGATTTATTGAGGCTAGCCATTCTGACAGGTGTGAGGAGATATCTCATTGTGATTTTAATTTGCATTTCTCTGATGATTAGTGACCTTGAACATCTTTTCATATGTCTGTTAGCCATTTGTATTTCCTCTTTGGAGAAGTATCTGTTCAGGTCTTCTGCACATTTTTAAATTAGATTATTTGTTCTTTGTTGTTGCTGAGTTGTATGAGTTCTTTATATACTTTGGATACTAACTTCTTATCAAATGTTTCGTACATAAATATATTCTCCCATTTAGTCAGTCGCCTTTTTGTTTTTTTAATGGTTTCTTATTATTTCTGATATTAGTAAATAGTACAGTCTCTCTTTTTTTTGGCTAGTCTGTCTAGAAATGTATAAATTTTATTGATCTTTTAAAAGAATCAACTTTTGGTTTTGTTTATTGTTCTTTATTGTTTTCCAGTTTTTAATTTTATTTATTTTTAAATTTTTATTATTTGTTTTTTTCTGCTCACTTTAATTTATTTTGTTTTTCTTTCTTTAGTTTCCTAAGGTGGATATTAGGTATCTATTTTAGATCTTTCTCTTTTTTTTAAATATATACATTTAATGCTATAACTTTCCCTCAAGCACTGCTTTTACTTTATCCCATACATTTTGATAAGTTGAATTTTCATTTTCATTTAGTTCAAAATATTTTAAAGTTTGTTTTGATATTTCTTTTTCGACCCATGTGTTATTTAGAAGGGTGTTGTTTAACATCCAAATATTTTGGGATTTTCCAGTTATTTTTCTTTATTGATTTCTAGTTTAACTCCATTCTGCAAGCATATTTTGTATGATGTCTGTTCTTTTAAGGTGTGTTTCATGGTGCAGAAGGTGGTCCCTCTTGGTGAATATTCCATATTAATATGAAAAGAATACTTATTCTGCTGTTGTTGGATGAACTATTCTGTAAATGTCAATTATATACAGTGGATTGATGATCTTTTCAGTTCACCTATATCCTTATAGATTTTGTGCCTGCTCAATCTGTCAATTACTGATAGAGGTGTGTTGAAGTCTCAGTTCTAATAGTAGACTTACCTACTTTTCCTTTCTGTTCTATCAGTTTTTGATTTACATATTTTGATGCTTTATAGTTAAGCACATACACATTACACACTCAGAGTTGTTATGTCTTCTTGGAGAATTAACCTTTTATCATTATGTAATACCACCATTTAACCTTGATTATTTTCTTAGTTCTGAAGTCTACTTTGTGTGAAATTAATATAGCTACTCCACCTTTCATTTGGTTAGTGTTAATATGGTATATCTTTCTCTTTTTCTTTACGTTTAATCTATCTGGCTAGAATGCAATATTACAAAACTGATATAGAGATAGATATAAACTATTTGGCCCAAAAGTAGACAATAATAGATTGTTTTCAAAATTGGCTGCTATAATTTATCCATTCCAGTATTTATGCATTTTTGTAGTATGACACTGCTACTCTTCCCATCAAGAGATAGACTCTCTACCTGTTCCTTTGTGAATCTGGGCTTGAACTTTTGACATTCTTTGATTCAAAAGGGATTATTTGGAGTTCTGAGTTTAAGCCTATTAAGCTTCTGTTCTCACTGTTGTGTTACCCTGATACTTTCATGTAAATAAAGTCTGGGACGATCTCCTTGAGAATGAGAAACCACATGGTCCACTTTATAGATCAAATTGATAACCACACATGTAAGGCCATATTGAATGATTCATTCTAAGTTGAGTCAACAGACAACTGTAGTCACACAGTTGTAGTTGATATCAGCAGAAGAATTGCCTAACTGAACCGATCTTATGAAATCATAAATATGTAAAATAGTTGTGTCTTTGAACTACTAAATTTTGGAATGCTCCTTTTTGTAGCAACAAAACTTGTTACACCTTCTCTGTGAGCAATGAATTCTTCTTTTCTGAGAATGTTTTATTTATTTCTTTGCCTTAACTAAAACTGGGCTCTTTCTTGCAGTTATCTCAAATGCAAATAAACTCTTTTTATACCACATAAATCTCAGGCACAGGGTGTGAAATAAGTATACTCCTTGATCCCCATTGTGCTTTCTAGACCATCATTCCTCCTTCTTTCTATTTAATATTTTCTGTGCTTTTGACTATCATGCCATAAAACTATTACCCACTAATCCTTCTTATTATTGTCACCTACTGACATCCCTGTCAATCTCCCTGATTCATGAATAGTTGTAGAAACCTGTTCACTTTCTCTGTCTCCATCCCTAAACTTTCTATCATCCCTAATGCTTTACATAGCTTTCTGAACTTTCTATCACCCCTAATGCTTTACGTAGCTTTCTGAATAAGTCAATAATTTAATGGCTGGCTGACTCAATCCTTGATCTCTACTTACTACCATTAATGTTTTCTTACCCTCTATCACAGCTGCCTCTGTCATGATAGTATTCTAGATCTTATATTCTGTCTTTTATGCTGGATTTTACTTCTTTGCACTTAAGGAATTCTCTTCGGTACTTTTGCTATCCATATTCTCTCATAAGTTGATCTTATCAATTTCTATTTATTATTTAAATGCTGCCTTGAATATATATCCTCTACCCGGACCTTTTCCTTGAGCTCCAGACACATATTGAACTGCCCGCTTAGCATTTCAATTTACATGTCTTGAAATCATCTCAAATATACCATATCCAAAATAGACCTCTTATTTTCCCATTTAAGCTTATCTCTCCAATCAATAAATTTGTATCTACCCATCTGTACAAGGCAGACACTGGATTGTTCTTGATTGCTTTATTCTCTTTACACTTATTATCTAATCCTTCAAAAAGTATGATTTAGTTTTCTCTCAGAATATATTTAAATCCATACAATTATAAGCATTTATACTTTACCACACCAGTTCAGAACAAGAATATCTCTTACTTGGACTATTCTATCAGCCATCTAACTGGTCTTTGTCTTTCAACTTTTATATACCTGTAATTTATTTTATTCAGAGAAGCCAGATAATTCTTTAAAAATTTTTCATCAAATTATTCTATATCTCTGCTTTAAACCCCTTTAATGACTGCACATTGAATTTATGATAGGCCTGCAGTTTTTAATGTGATCTAAAAGATTCTCCATAATATGGCCCCTGCTTACCTCTCTGACCTTATACACCCCCTAACTTGCTATGTTCTGATCACAGAATCCTTCTTTCTATTTCTGAAAACTGTCAAGCTTTGTCTGTCTTAGAGCATTCATACTATTTACTCTTGCTGTATGTTATCATCTGCCTCACATCCTCTACTGTAAATCTTCACATGGGATTCTATACCACCAATTTTAACTGTTTTCCCCTTATATCCCACTTATCCATCTTTTTAAAAAAATTTCTATCATGACTTTAAAATTTTAATTATATACTTTAACAATTTTTTGTTTGTTTTTTTCCTCTCAAAGAACACCATGTCTCTTATTCATTGCTATATCCTTGTTACTTAGCACAGAGTTTCACACATAATAAGTGCTCAAAAAGTATACATTGAATGAATAAATAAATGGAATGATTGCATTATTGATCGTATAACATACTTCAGCATTACTTTCTAGATAGATCTCAAGATTATGGGGTCAGAAAATAATTTATGTCATCATTAATAATTACCAAATGGCAGCTGTAGGAGGAGTTGAAGGATTTAATTTATCTAATAATATTGAATAAATGATATTTAGTATGGACCAGAAATTTTGCTAAATACTGTATATTGCATGGCAAATATAAGAAATGAGATTTTTTGGTAGATGAATTGGGGAGTTTTTTAAAGACTACTTTTTTCTTCTTAATTTCTTTAAATAGATATGACTAAGGCAAAAAAGGAATAAAAAATAAATAAGGTTTATGAATTTGTGGAAACTATAATATGAAAAGCTTTTCAGGAAGTATTTGGTGATCTCTTTTTGTACAGAGCAGTGTGCAGTACAGGGACATGAGAGGAAGAGTTGATTTGTGAGGCTACAGAAAATAAGAGTTGATGTAAAATGTGAGAAACAGAAAATTAACTAGTAAAAGAGAGGCAGAAAGAAAAAAACATCATTTATTCATTTCCTGAATCTCCCAACACTTTTTCTCCCCCCCACACACACAGAGTTTACCTTTTCCTCAACTTGTGAGGCTGCACAGTGTGAAAAGAGGGGATTTTTATACCTAAAGTAGTTTAGTAAATGCCTCACAGATTTTCAAAACTCAAGTACTGAGAAATTAGAGTTACTATTGGAAACATGACTGAATTGTGTGCTCAGAATATACAGTTATAGAGCCATGAAAAAGATAGGAAAAGGTGAGTGATATCTGATGCTAAAGCTTTATTTTGAGGATAAAAGCAAAACTAAGTGTTTGGGTGGAAAAGTTAAAGTGTCAGGGGAAGTATGTGCTCACATAACTAAAATTTGTTTTTCTGTGTTGAGTATCTTTTGTTTGCTTAAAATGAGAATCATATCAAGGATGAGAAATACAACTGGTTGAAAGAAGAGAAAATACTATTATTTGTAGAAAGTGTATTTATATACCTTAAAGCTTATGAATATAAAGTGTAAAATTGAGACTGAGATTGCAGTAAAGTTGACCATTACAAGATATAGACACAAAAATCAAGTCTTTTCTATATTCTAATAATAAATAGTTACTGTAGATGGAATACTCACAAAAATATCAAAAAATATAATACGCTTAAGAATAGCCCAAATACAGTAAATAAATAGAAAATAATAAACGCTTAACTGAGATACATTTAAAAAATTGAGAAAAAGAATTATGCCATGTTCTTGAGTGGGAATGTACAACATAATGAATAAGTTATAGGATGTATATTAACAGTCTCTGAAATTATGTTCTAAGTTTATCTTGAAGATGAAACAGGGAAGAATATCTAATGAAATTTTGAAAAAAATAAAATACAAAGACAGGCCCTTATCTTACTACATAATATAACCCATTATTGAAATAAAATAATTAAAATTGTAGCATAATACCACAATTTAGTTAGACAAATAGAATAAAATACATTGAACTCTAACAAACTCTAGAATAGATAATTTGTATGATAAAGAAAACATCATAAACCAATACTAAAGGTTAGTTGAGAATAAAATTTTGCCCATGTAAAGGCCAAAAAATAACCAGTAAGATTTTTACTTCTACCATATAGTACCTCAAAAAAAATTCCAAACGAGATAACATTTAAAAAATTTATTAAATATAAGTCAGTTTAGAATGGATAGAAACATTTTGGCATGTAAGCCATGAAAAAAAAATAAACAAAATGATTGCTAGAGTGAACTATACAGTTTAAAGGGGGGAAAAGCAACTAACACTCCCAGAGAAGTAAGCAAAGAGTACAAATGGCCAATAAACATGATTAAATGTACTTGTAGGGTTGGAACAAACTTTCCTTCACCCTTAAGGTTTTTCTAACTGGTTTAATAATCAAATGAACATGAGACATATTATCAGGAGAAAATAACCAAGTTTAATACATACATGAGAGAGTCAGACACCCCACATGCAGGGGAGGGTCAGAGATAGAAAGGAAGAAAGAGGTGTATAAGATATCCTGCTCTAGGGCTGAGGTAATACACCTTGGAGGCTTCAAAGGGTCATTACAGGGTGATAAGAAGAGATAATTTAGTAAATAGAAATTTGTCCAGCCCTATCGATAGGTCTAAACAAGATATCTCTGACAATCTCTTTTGGGCAAGGTAGTCAAAAGGAGGAGCAGAAGTTTTCCTTGAGCCTGTCAAGTTGCCTTGAGCTCCAAGTAACCTGCATACAACTGAGGCACATCTTGGGGTGGTTCGTTCTGAATCCCCACACATTCCATGTCACTAGTAGTTAAAAAAAATCAAATTAAAGCAGTAAGGTGTCATTTTTTTACTTATCATATTGGATTGCTTTTTGTCTCATATTGTTAAGTGGTACTGAGGATAATAATGGGAGTATAAATTGATAAAGATTCTGAAAGATCAATTTAAAAATATGTGTCAAAAATTTCAAAAGAGTTTGTACTACTTAACCAAACATTCTATTTCTAAGAATATATTCTAAGGAAATAAATTAGAGATGTAGGCAATGACTTATATGCAGAAATGTTCATAAGAACATTATTTAAATTTCAAAAAGAATTCAGGATATTTAAATATTTGAAAACCAAGATTTGGTTAAATAAATTATGATAGATCCAATTTTTCAGTTATAAAAATCAAGTTTAGAAGTTTTTAATGGTGAAGGAAAATGCTCTCAAGAAGATATATAATCTAAACTTTTAAAAATGTGTCATATATCTGGAAATAAAAACTATTTAAAAATACTGAAAGTACACCAAAATGTTAAAAACAATTGTTTCTTGAAGTTCATATTTGTATAATTTTATTGATTGATTTACTGATTATTGGATTAAAAACTAGTCAGAAAGAAAAGCATTATTTACCCTTTACATACATTGCCTCATGTGATCCTCCTAATAGTGCAGTGAGGTGAGTAATATTCAAATTATTATATTTCTGTTATACACAATGAAAAAGGCATTGAGAAATCAAGCAACTTATCCAAGGTCTCACAGTTCCTAAGTGGGGATCTTTTATTCTTTGGGTAATACTTAGCACATAGTAAGCACTTACTGTATATCTACTGAGTGAATGACTTAGCTTAAAACTATTCTACAAGCATGTCTATAGGGTTCTTTTTATTGTAGCTCAAACTTCTGAAACCTATCATCATGGTTTGGGCCTTCAACACTAAGCCACTTCTGAACATTATTTATAAGATATTTACAATACTTTATTTGCATCTACAGAACATTTAACTGGAGCCAGAAATATTGAGTGCCATTATGTTCAATCAATTTGATTTGGTATTATAACAATAATATTTTAGTGATTTAGAAAGTAATTGCCTCAAGATTAGGGGTTGTGCCTTCTCTATGTCCAGGTTTATACAGAGTTACTCAATTAAGTGTGGCACAGTCAATTTGGTAGTTTAGACCACTTAATGATTGCTTATGCGACAATCTTTCAGATTGAATGTGCTTTGATTCAATTGGATTGTTAAAATGAACAAAAAACACTGGATTGACTATGTCATGGTACATTATTTTTGGGTCATAGGCAAGGTCTTGTAAAGGATCTAACATAGTGCCTTGAACATCAGAACATTCAGTAAATAAATGTGATAATGATGGTAAAAGCAAACTTAACTACAATTACAACATTATTTCTAAATGATCAGCGATTCTCCTTTAAAAATGGAGGAGCACAGATGACATTTTTCAAAGTTCTTTAATTTACATCTTCAAAAACCCCAGCTGAAAGTATAATTAAGTTCAATACTTAGTATTTCATTATTTTCTTTGTTTGTTGCCTTCATTATCATGGAAATGTGTTATAGTGACACATTTTCATTCTATAACCTGGTCCCAATGGAGTTTTATTAAACTTTTCTTCATAGTCTCATATCATGACAGCATTTATATCACAGTCTCCACAGATTTCTGTTTAAATTATCATGATTTCTATGCATTATTTATGCAAAATGTCTACAGTTAAACACTTATGCTTTTGAGGAAATGTTACATTTTTTTTTACTATAATACATAAGTATTTCTTCCAAAAAATATTTTACACCAAAATTTTAAATCATTCAATATGAATGAATTACTTGGATGGCTATTAAAAGTGACATGTTACAGCGAGGAAAGCAGTATGCCAATATCTAAGCATAACACCAGAAAGTACATATTACATCTATAATTATACTCCCACCTAGGATGTTATAAGCAAAATGTGTTTCCTCAAAATTCAAATATTGAAGGTGTTAACCTCAATGAAACAGTATTTGGGAGGGGGTTTTGGGAGAGGGCAAAAAAAAAAGGCAAATTAATAAAAAGTACAAATGGGTAGTTGTAGAATAGACACAGAGATGTAGAGTGTAGCATGGGGAGGATGGTTAATAATGTTGTAATAAATATGTAAGGGAGGAAGAAAGAGAAACTAGAGTGCATGCTCTTTCCCTCCTTTGCACACAGAAGGAAGGTCATGCGAAGACACAGGGAGGAGGTGTCCATTTACAAGCTAGAAGGAGAGGTCTCACCAGAAACCAAATCTCTCTAACCTTGATCTTAGACTCCCAGCTTCCACAAATGTGAGAAAAATAAGTGTCTGTTGTTTAAGCCATCTAGTCTGTGGTATCCTGTTATGCTAGCCCAAGCAAATTGATATATAAGATTCATGGAAAAAATCTCCCTCCCCAGCTGCTTGCTAAAAAGTAGAGTTTTCACTCAGTTCAAACTAAGAATTACATTCCTTAAGGTGGGTGGAAGCATGCCAGAACATGTTTCCAGAAATAATTTTCAAGGATCCTAAAATAGAATATTTTGCTATTGATTCTAGTAGGGAAAAAGAGGAAGAAGTGATGTAGCTTCACAAGAACCTTCCTGTGAGCTTCAATTTAAGACATATTTTTTAATGGGAAGAGATGTTTACTTTTGAGAACAAATACAAAAAAGTGACACTTAAGCTTTTGATAATGTTAAGTGTGGAAAATACTTTTTGTTTGTGTGTTGTAGTTGTATTAGAATGAGGCTGATATTAAGTCATACACAGGTATAGCCATCCTGGTTTATAGTGACTATTCTAGGCAACTATTCTGACTACACTATTCAGTGTAAGTTCCATGCTAGTCATTAAATTTCTTCAACTATAATTGATGTTTAGAGCAAGAAGAACAAAAAGATGAAGATTTGCTGCACAGCTAGGTGGGTAACTCAACACAGAAAGGTAATGTGGTCAACTTAATTTTTGATTTAGTCTTGTCTGTCAAAATAAATAATTACAGATATGTAAAAAAAAAAGAGCCAGAAGAAATTTTGATATAAGAGGAATAATATGATGCTCATTCTGGGGAAAAATGTTCAAGCCTATGGAGAAAAGTTGATCTTTAAGAGCTTTGTGAGTCTGTTAATCTAACCTTCAAGTTCAAAGTTTTGTCATTACTGAGAATTTTCATAATAATGCTCCACAGATTGAGAGAAGAGGTCCAGAAAAGGAGATTCAAAATGGGTTTCATGGAAGTACTGCATATTATAATAAATGTAGAGCTTTTAATGAGGATTATTTTAAAGAGGGCAACAAAAGTAAAAAATAAATGAGTTTTTCAACAATGTTTGTTAAAAAAGAAATTGGACTCAGTAGTTTAGCTAGTTTTTTTTTAATGAGACAAATGATCCATTCAAAATGTATTGAAAGATGTCATGTGTAAGGCATTACATTAAGCACCGTGATGATAGATAAAACCCAATACCTGTCTTGAAGGAGTTTATGTTTTGTATAGTGATGATTTAAGTCTGATGATGATTCACTAGCTACTGAACAAAGTAGCTAGGTAGTGCTGTAAAGGCATACCCAGAAACTGTTTACTGGGTTTACATTAGGGATATAAATCTAAATTGCCCTAGGCCTTAGAGGTCAGGAGAAGAAACTAATCCAGCATTGATCAATGGAAACATACTTTAAAATCACAAATGAAACCCAAGTGTCTCTACTGTAGCGTCAATCAGCTATGACCAGCTCCAGCAGCAAGAGCTGAAGTGATGACTCTGGGGAACCCCAGAAGCCAAGAAATGATATTGAAAAAAAGGAGCTTTTGAAAAGTGGATGGGGAAATTATCTAATTTAAGGAGTGATGCCAGAAAAATGGTGGAGTGAGAGTTGTCCTGAGATCTCTCCCCTTGAAAAAAAAATAAGCTGAACGTCTAAAACTAAAAAAAAAAAAAAAATCATAATAATACACCCAATCTACACACAAGCACATCTGAGTGAGGGATCTGTGAATAAAAGCTACAACAGATCAGAACCCCGGAAGTTGGGCGGTAGACTGAGAGAAATAAAGACGCCGCCTCTCTCAGATCGAACTCCATACAAAAGGAAAGGGAGGAGAAAAGGTGCAACCAGTTCCCAAGGAGCCCTGCCCAGGAGAGGGGTGAGCTACATGTGGCCAGTGACATGCCCAGGCATCAAGGCAAAAAAAAAAAAAAAAAGCAGAAAAGTGGGGAGGGCAAAGAAACAACGGTTGATTATTAATTGTCAGAATTGCAAAACACAAGGCTGAGCTGCAGCCCAAATTTCCCAATCCAGAGTGCAACTACCCCCATATCCTCAAGACCAAAAACTGTGGAGCCCCATAGGAATCTGAGCAAATGCTACCAAAACTGTCACTAATACTGACAGGGACTGAGACTAAGGGTAGTGAGCATGACTGAATATTTATAAGAAAAAAAGGCATTAATATGACTTTGTACAATGCAGGGATCCAAGAGGCTTAGACCCTTCGTACTGGAAACCAAAAGAAAAACACCTTCTTTGCAATAGACTAAGGAGATACCTTTATATAATAAATCTTTCTGGAACAAAAGCAGAATGTACTTCCATCAATACCCAGGCAGAGAAATACTCCATTAAACACCATGAACAACCAGGGTGACAAGGCAGCTCAGAAAGAAATAATAAACTCCAGAAAACAAACTTAAAGATATAGAAATAAGTGACTTAAATAACAGAGAATTCTGGGGTACTTCTAAAAATATTCAGTGAGAACCAAAACAATTCATATCAATAATTTCAAAAACTGAAAAAGTAACTAGATAAGAAGTGTTCTTTAGCAAAGAGATTGAAATCCTCAAAAATAAACAAATAGAACTTCTGGAGATAAAGAACACACTGAAAGAGATGAAAAATAAAATAACAAGCTTAGGAAATAGAATCGAACAAATGGAAGAAAGAATCACTGATAATGAAGACAGAAATCTAGAAATAAATCAGAAAAAAGAAGAGGAAAAAAAAACAAAGAATAAAAATAATGAAAGAGAAATACAAAAAGTAGCTGATATCACCAGGAGAGGAAACATAAGAATAATGGGCATTCCCGAAGGGGAAGAAGCAGATATTAGAAAGCATTTTCAGACAAATAGTTAACAGGAATTTCCCAAATCTAAGGAATGAACTGGAGCTTAGAATTCAAGAAGTCAACAGAACACCCAATTATCTCAACTTTCAAAGAGGTCTTCACCAAGATACATTATATTAAAATTATCAAAACTTGAAGACAAAGAAATAATTCTCAGGGCAGCAAGGAAAAAGAAGATAGTAAATTATAAAGGAAAACTTATTATATTATCATTGGACTTCTCATTACGAACCTTACAAGCCAGAAAGCAGTGGAATCAAATATTTAAACTACTAAATGAAAGGAACTACCAGTCAAGAATAATGTATCTAGTTAAGTTCTCCTTTAGATATGAAGAAGAAATAAACACCTTTCTAGACATAGAAAAATAGAGGGATTATCTAATATAAGGCCTACATTACAAGAAATATGGAAATGGGGAAGCTCATATAAAACAAAAGTATAAAAAAATACATAAGGTGACTAGCAGACAGATAGAAGCAGAAAAGTGCAACCTTTATCAAGAACAGGGCATTATAAGCTTAAACAATAAGAAGAGATTTGCTGTTGCAAGATAGTAATAAATGTTCAGCATACATAAGGACAAATTGAGACAACAGCAGGAAAGGGAAAGATTAAAAGATCCAAGTTCTCAAATGGGAAGGGAGATAAGGCACATGCAAAAGCAAATGAAATATATATATATATATATATATATATATATATATATATATATATATATGAAATCTATCTATCTATCTATCTATCTATATCTATATATATGAAATATATATATAGATATATAAATATTATATATATATCTATATATCTCTATACACATGTTATATATAATATATATCATATAAATTACATATAACTATATTATATATGTAACTATCCTCTACATATTCATAATTGTAATTGCATGCCAAAGATTAAGAACTGAAGTATATAACATAAAACAAGAAGAAACAGAAGAATAATTCACAAAACACAACACACACACACACACACACACACACACACGGACAAGGAAGCAATGGAAACACCAATGTACCAGAAAGCAAAAGATAAAATGTCTATAGGAAACCTCATATTTCAATAATCACCCTAAATGTAAATGGACTGTGAACTCACCAATAAAAAGGCACAGAGTTACAGAATGAATCAAAAAACAAAACCCAACCATATGCTGCCTCCAGGAGACACATCTCAGCTCCAAAGACAAATATAGATTCAAAAGGAAAGGCTGGAAAATGATACCTCAAGCAAATGGCATTCAGAGTAAAGCATTAGTAGTGGTACTAATATGAAGTGAAATAGACTTCAAAATAAAAAAAAAAGGTAAAAAGGGATACTGAGATACACTTCATAATGATAAAAAGAATTACACACCAGGAAGATATAATACTTATTAGTATCTATGCTCCTAATCAGGAAATCCCAAAATATATACAGCAATTACTAACAGAACTGAAGGAAGAAAGCAACAAAAACACTATCATACTAGGGCCCTAAATATCCCACTGTTAGATATGGACAGACCATCTAAACAGAAAATCAATAAGGAAATAACATATTTAAATGTCATATTAGACCAACTGGACATAATTGACTTTTATAGAGCCTTTCATCCCAAAACAGTTACTTATACATTCTTCTCTAGTACACATGGAACATTCTCAAGGATCACCCACATGCTGGGACACAAAGATAGCCTCAACAAATATAAGAGGGTTGAAATCATACCAACCATATTCTCTGACCATAATACTTTGATGCTGGAGATCAACTGTAAAAAGAAAGAAAGAAAGAAGAACCACAAGTACATGCTACTGAAGAATGACTGGGTCAGAGAAGAAATAAAAAGAGAGATTAAGGGATACATAGAAAAAAAATGATAATGATAGTATACAGACCTAATTCAAAAAACAAGAAAGAGCCCAAATAAACAGCATAATGCTTCATCTTATAAAACTAGAAAAAGAAAAACAAATGAAGCCTAAAATCAGTAGAAGGAAAGAAACAATCAAAATGAGAGCAAAATTAAATGAAATTGAAAACAACAACAACAACAAAATAATAAAAGAAAAAATACATGCAACAAAGACCTGGTTCTTTGAGAAGGTTAATAAAATTGACAAAACCCTGACTAGACTCACTAAAGAAAAAAGAGAAAGGACACAAATAAACACAATCAGAGATGAAAGAGGAGAAATATGACAGACACCACAAATATACAAAGGATCATACAAGAATACTTTGAAAAAGTATATAACACCAAATTTAATAACCTAGAAGAAATGGACCAGTATTTAGAAAAATATAACGTTCCTAGACTGAATTAAGAACTGGAAAATCTAAAAAGGCCAATCAGCAGTATGGAAATTGAAAGATCCATCAATAAACCTACCAAAAAGTAAAAGTCCAGGATCAGATGGCTTCACCAGTGAATTCTACCAAACATTCAAAAAAATTTAATACCTATCCTCCTCAAACTCTTCAAAAAAATTGAAGAGGAAGCAATACTTCCCAACTCATTTTATGAGATCAGTATCGCCCTGCTTGCAAACCTGGTAAAAATAACACACAAAAAAAGAAAACTACAGACCAATATCTCAAGTGGGCATATTCCTGGGCACAGGGATGGTTCAAAATATGCAAATAATTAATGTGATATACCACCTAAACAAATTTAAAAATAAGAATCATATAATCATATCAATAGATGCAGAGAAAGCTTTCAACAAGATATGGCATCTGTTTATGATAAATACACTTTAAAAAATTGGTATAGAAGGAAAGTACCTTAACGTAATAAAGACCATATGTGACAAACCCTCTGCCAATGTTATAGTTAGTTGTGAAAAACTAAAAGCTTTTCTTCTAAGATCAGGAACAAGACAAGGCTGTCCACTATCACCACTGTTATTCAATATAATATTGAATATTCTAGTGAATGCAATCAGGCAAGAAAAATTTATAAATGATATCCAAATAGGAAATGAAGAATTCAAACTGTCTCTATTTGGGGATGACATGATTCTCTATATAGAAAACCGTAAGGTCGACACTAGAACGCTACTAGAAACAATAAGCAAATACAGTAAAGTTTCTGGATACAAAATCAACATTCAAAATTTCATAGCGTTCCTACATTCTAATAATGAAGTGTCAGAAAAAGAAGTGGAAAAATATAATTCCTTTTGCAATTGCAACAAAGAGAATAAAATGCCTAAGCATAAATTTAATGAAACATGTGAAAGACCTATATGATGAAAACTATAAGATGCTATTAAAAGAAATCAAAGAAGATACAAAGAAATGGAAAGGTATTGTGTGTTTTTGAATTGGAAGAATCAACATAGTTAAAATGACCTTATCACCAAACATTATACAGATTTAATGCAATTCCCTCAAAAATCTCATTGACCGCCTTTTAAAAAATAGAACAAAAAATCATCAGATTTGTATGGAAGCACAAAAGACCCCAAATCGCCAAAGCCCTCCTGAGAAAAAAGAATAAGACTGGAGGCATCACTCTGCCCCACTTCCAATTATAAAACAAAGCAAAAATAATCAATACAGCATCGTATTGGCAGAAAAGCAGACACATGGACCAATGGAACAGAATTGAGGGTCCAGAAGTAAACCCATGTTTATATGGGTAAATAATTTTCGACAAAAGAGCGAGAAACATACCATGGAGAAAGAAAAGACTCTTCAATTAACAGTGCTGGGAAAACTGGAAAGCTACCTGCAAAAGAATAAAAGTAGAGTGCTATCACCATACATCAAAATTAACTCAAAATGGATTAAGGACCTGGATATGAGACCTGAAGCCATAAATTGCATAGAGAAAAACATAAGTACTAAAATCATGGACCTGGGACTTAAAGAGGATTTTATGAATTTGACCTACAAAGCAAGGGAAGTAAAAGCAAAAATAAATGAACGAGATTACATCAAACCAAAAATCTTTTGCACATCAAAAAAAAAAAACTGTCAATAAGGTACAGAGACAACTACCCAAATGGGAAAATATATTTGCAAATAATACCTCTGATAAAGAAAGACCTAACATCCACAATATACAAAGAACTCATACAACTCAATAACTTCAAAAAACAGATAATCCACTTGAACAATGGGTAGAGCATCTGAATAGACACTTCACAAGAAGACATACCAATGGCCTCCAAATATATAAGATTCTAAACATTGCTAGCCAACAGGGAAATGCAAATCAAAACAACGAGATACCATTTTGCACATGTTAGAATGGCTATTATTAACAGGACAGGGAATAACAAGTGTTGGAAAGGATGTGGAGAAAAAAGAACCCTCATACACTGCTGGTGGGACTGAAAATCGGTACAGCCAAAATGGAAAACACTATGGAGGTTCTTCAAAAAACTAAGAATTGATCTGCCATATGATTCAGCAATCCCTCTGCTTGGTGTTCACCCTAAAGGCTTGTAAACATATCCAAAAAGATACATGCACACCAATGTTCATAGTAGTATTATTCATGGTGGCCATGACATGAAAGAAATTGAAGTGCTTTACAATAAATGATTAAATAAAGAAACTGTGGTACATGTATACAATGAACTCTTAGTCAACTATAAGAAGAGATAAAATACTGCCATTTGTGACAACATGGGTGGATCTTGAGATAATCATGCTAAGCAAAATAAGCCAGATAGAAAAAGTTGAAAACCACATGATATCACTTATATCTTGGATATAAATCTAAAAGCAACAAACAAACATAACAATCAAACAGAGAATCATGGACATGGACAATAGAATAGTGGTTACCAGAGGGTGGTGGGGGCAGGTCAATGTAGATAGGGTAAAAGGGGTCAGATATGTGGTGACAGAAAGAAATCTAACTATGGGCGGTGGACACACAATGCAAAATATATATTTCTTACTTTTGAATTCTATACCTTAAACTTACTGTATATCAGTAACTAATGTCACAATAAAAACTAAAAATAAATAAGTAAGCAAATAAATAAATCACAAATGCAATTGCACATGTGTAGTTTTAACTTTTCTAGTAGTCACATTAAATAATGTAAAAACAAAAATGGTTAAAGTCATTTTAGTACTAAAATTTTGTTTATATACATAATATTATTTCAACATGTAATCAATATTAATTATTAATGAAAACTCTTGCATATTTTAAGTGCTAAGTCTTCAAAATTATGTGTATTTTATACTTTTTTAACATCTCTATTTCAACTAGCCACATTTTAAGTGCTTAAAAGGCACATATAGCTACTAGTAGAAAACACAGGTCTAGTCTATATGATCTTGAACTAGTCTTGGAGTTTGAAATCTATTGTATTCTATTCAAAACATGGCTTCTAAATGATCCCAACAATGAATTTTCTCTGAGATGCCAGTTAAACTTGCTAGCTCAATTGGATAATATCTACCGATTTGATACCAATTAAGGCTCTCTACAATGAAATGCTATTCCAGTTCTTTAGAATCTCTTTAAACCCCCAAGTTTCATCTTTTAAGTATCTTCTTTCATGCCCCACTGGACATGCTTCTATTACAGTAACCATAAGATTTTAGGGCATTTATTTAATAAATATGTTTTCTTCTACATGCCAACATAACAAGGCAGATATTTTCATTCAAACTGACCTGGGTTTTAATCCCAAATTTGCCCCTTGGTGAGTTACTGAACCTCATGTTTAAAATGAGAAGTGTAATAATGCATTCCTTACAGTGTTTCTGTAAGAGATATTTGAGATAATGCTTATAAATTTATACAAAACACTTAGCACATTGATTATCACCAGAGGTCATTCCATAAATAGTATATTCTATAATTGTTAATAATATTATTGATAGAACAATATTCTTTTTATTTTTGTATTCTTTAGCCTATCATAACAGGATTTTAGTGAATTTTATTGAATTAATTAGTCAAGGCTCATCAGATATGATAATGTATAACTTACTCAAGCTTTTAACTTTACAGAAAATAGAAACCTTAGAATTATAACTGCTAAGCAATTAAATTCAGAAATCTTGGCTTAAAGTTTAGAAAATTAGTCATAGATTCTATTATTTCTCTAGAACTTCAGGAAGACATTTTGAAATTACTTTTCCAGAGAACGTAACTTAAACATCCAAAATTCTGTGAGCCATAATCTGTACTCAGCAGCATCTATAATTCTTGATGTTTTCCTACTGTCTGATGGAAATAAAAAAGTTTCTTTGGTAACCTGCTACAAAATACCTGGTCAAAGCAAAAAGACTCAGAATAGAAAAATTAAAAAAGATCAATTGTCTAACTTTACAAAGAGTCTTTTTATTTCTTAGAAATAAAGTCTTGTTGGAAGACTAGAGTTTAGAATCAAAGGAGGCCAAGATCCTGTTAGAAACAGACACAGTGTACTTGACACACATGTACACATCGACTCAAAAACATGTACACACAAACATATTCACAGACATCCAGGCTGACAGTTCCTGCTGGAATTCTCTAATACTTTCAGCAATCATTAAACAATCTGACAAAGACTCTTAGAATATGCTGGTGTTTTGGTGGTTTGAACTTCCATGTTGGGTCACTGATAAATTTATTTTATTTCATCCTCATTACTTTGGCTGTTCCTCAACAATATACTATACAGTAGCAAAATTTGAGCTGCCTTTGTCACCAGAAATCATGTGCTAGTAGGTGAATAGGAGCACTTTTCAAAGAATTGCACATTCAAATAAGCCTACTATGGGAATAGGCAATTGAAGATCAAAAAAGGCTCACAGTCGAATATATGGGTTATTCCCAAATATTGCAGATTATAAAGGACATTATCCTTAAGGATGCAATACTGAAATTTTCTGCAGGCACAGCTGCATTTTTGCTGCTAATTCATGTTCTCATATTAGATTGTGTAGCTCTTAAGAATATGGATGGACTTCCCAAGTGAAGAGATAATCTTCACTTTGGGGATCAGGTAGACTAAGGAAAATGAATTCCCTCACTACATTTGATAAGGGAGGTGTTCAATAATGTTTTTGAGCACTAGCTGTAGGGGTAGAAAGACCTGAATTTAAATCCCAGCCATGCTGCTTCCTAGCTTTGTGACCTCAGTTTTCTTATGTGTAATCTGAACATAATAATACCTTATAAGGTTTTTGTAATTATTTAATGTACAAATTACTATTATTAACAGCACCATTATTATAAACCTTGATAGATCTACTCTGTCTCCAGTAATTAAGTAATATGTTACAATAAATTATGGTTTTAGGCAATTAATAAAGCTTTGAATGTTGTTTACAAAGGTGCCTAAGATGATAAAACAAATGTAGCCAATGAGTAATGGGAGTTCTTTGTTCTATTCTTGCAACTTTTCTTTAAGTTTATCATTTAATCAAAGTTTTTAAAAAGTTGCAAAAATATCTAAACATGTTCTGTCTTTGTGTTTGTGACTAGGCAACAACCCAAGAACCAAGGTGACCCTAAGAATTTATTATTTATTTGGTTATAGTCTTAATATAACACATCTATTGGTTTTTATGTTTGTTAATACATTTGTCTTATTGTGATTTCTCTAATGGGGGAGGGGGGGTATTATCCAAACATTAATGATGATGTCCTAATTTTAAGCAAGTTTGCACCAACATTCAGGGTAGAATGATGACCTCAGCTGGGGTCCCTCTCAGCTGCAAGTGGCCTTTCTGAAGTCTGGGATGCTTTGCTGTCCTAGGAAGCTCTCTGGTTCATTCCCACACTCCTGTTCCCCCTTGAGTCTAACCCAATGTACACAATATAAAGACTGATCATTTCAGTGCCCCCTTCCTAGCCTTTCGGCTAGAAAAGTGTCAAAGCTTTTCAAATAAATTCTCTTCCAGATTGGAATACTTTACCTAGGAAAGTTTTATAATCTATTACAGAGTTTCATCTAAAACAACCATGAACGTGTCTTTACATTGCAAAGCCTTGTGTAAACATTTCATGTGCTTTCAAATTTTCTTTCCTCAATAAATCAGGTAAGGGCTGTGAAGGTTCACAAACATGTCAAGGCAAACTATGTTTGTCTGATTTCACTTTTGAATTAAAATTGGTATCATCCTTGGCCATGAAGGCCAAATTCAAGACAGGAAGCCTGGAAGCCCTTTGGAAATACCCAGAAAGGCAATGTTATGTACTTGGTTAAGAAAAAAAAATGATTGTTCCTTCTCTGTGTCAGTTTCTGTGAACAAGTCATTTGGTTGAGTCATTTTCATCGGGGAGAGGTAGTCAGATTTGTTTTTGCCCATTTGGAAATAGTTTTTAAGGATAAAAACTGTAAATATGTTTGGATATTTGCTTTCAGAAATATATATTTCAATTTTGAAAACATCAAGAATTTCTTAAGTCTCAATGGGAAGTCCATTAAAGAAAGGTTGTTACAAATGTATCTAAAGCTTTCACTACATTGGTGTGGCTTCTCGATAAGAAAATTTCTTGGATTTCTATCAGTAGCTTCACAATTCTAATTACTGTATTATTACATTTTTTGCTGTTTATTCAGATACAGAGAAATCCCTTGGCATTATATATTTGGGGAAAAGATTTAGCTACCTTTAACAGATCCTTGAACCCCCCTGTCCACATAAACATAGCACAAATTACTCTTACTAAATAAATTAAACCTGTATCAAATGTTCATATAAATTAGCACTGTAAAAGCATAAGATAGGTAGGATTACTTTTAAGGTGTGTCATCATCATGTGATGTTGATGACAGAAAGGAACACTAGAGATTTAGTTTTGAGTTTCTGGGTCCTGAACGCTTGATTTATTTTATCTTGTTTAGGAAGGGCAGAGAATAGCACCTCTATCCTATAGTGTTCACAATGAGCATAATGTACATTCTCTTTTAATAATTTTATAGTCTCCATTTTTATTAATGCACCCTGAATAGGCTATGCTTTTTATTGTGAATAAAGAATGGTTGTAAAAATAGTCATAACACTATACCATCTTTTCCATATTTTATCTCCCACTGTAAACTTCAATGCTGCTCAGAAATGCAATTAAAGTAAAATGAACTTACAAAGAAAACATTTAAGACTATGAAAATAGCTCATACGGCTCCCTATGGCTTCTTTCACTGGACATATTCATAATAGCACAATGTTTCCTGGGCTTTTTTCTCAATGTAATGTTTCTTATTTGTAATTATCTAATATCAGTGATTAAAAGTTGCATACAGAAGTCAAAGACAGGCATCTTAACTCTTGGGAGCCTGGTGAATATTCGTTAACTTGTGGTGAGACAAAAAGGTTAATCTGAAATAAAAATGTTTCTGAAGTTTAATTTAATCTCTTGGGATGTAGGAGGACTTTGTACTTTAAATGGTTACTGTCTAGTAAACTACACTATCACTTAAATATGTCATCAGCAACAACTAATCACCTATTATGTGTGAGGTATCATTCATGGCACAAAGAGGTATAAAACATACTCCTGGTCCTCAGGCAATGTATAATCTATTTGAGGGAAAATAGAATATAATTTAAAAATAATAAATTAGTATGCATAGGCAATAATTAAGACTCACAGAAGAGAATGAATCTTGCAAGGCTCATTTTCCAGGGAAGATCTCATTATAAAGTGGCATTTGGACCAAATCTGTGTCAATTAATAGGGATCAGCTATATGAAAAGTAGCTAAATGACGTTGAAGTTCCAAAAGTAGAAAGGCAGAACAGTGTTCAAGAAGACCAAAAGTAATTTTTTCCTTTCACTTTTAATTCTTTAGTTCTATTTTTTTTATTTTTAATGGTTTTGTTTGTTTGTTTGTTTGTTTGTTTGTTTGTTTCAGTAATAGAGACATATGCAGTGTGAAACTGAAGAGAAGGCTGGAAAAAAAAAGGTCAAGCTAGATTTTAGAGATTCTTGAATATAAGACTGACAAATTTGGGCTTAATCTCGTTGCTGGTAGAAATTCATGTAAAGTTTTTAAGCAGAAGAGTAACAATTTAAGAGAATCACATAGTGACATGTGAGATCATAAGGAAAGAAGAAACTGAAAGCAGGGAAACTAGCAAGGGCTGCACTATCGTACTTAGACCAAGCAGAAGGGCATCCTATGTTCACAGGCAATAGAATAAACCTGTATTTCACAAACTGTATTCTTTAGAACACTATATTCATAAATTGTCAGTTGTCATACTATGACAAATACCAAATAAGTTTGGGAAACAATCGTTTAAATAAAATGAAACAAGTTCCCCCCCCCCCTTGGGGACTCCTCAGATTTTATAGTAATCTAATGTGCATTGTGATACTTAAAAAAGTAAAGCATGTCTATTCAACCATGAACCTTCTTTCAAAATAAATCATCTATTATATTTATGTTCTTTTCAATATAGTTTTGGATATTATTTACCATATAAGAATTTCTTACTGACAGAACTGAGGAAAGGCTGCCAAATGAAGCATGAAACATTTATGTTTTGAAAGAAGAGTCAGAAGATAATATGAGAGAAAGAGAGAGTGATCAAGACCTCTATGGTCAGATCACACAGCACTATTGGGGCTGGATTAGGTTGATGAAATTGTCCTGGATTGAGTAGCCAGTGGGGAAGAGAAACCCTGGAAGGTGCATGGGAAAATAGCAGTTATACCTTTTGGAATGATCATTTTCATGGTATCAGGCAACTCTTTAGGATAAGGATTAGTAGTCTTTGGATTAATGTAAATCTACAGCTCTTCAACTTGGAAGTCATTTGGAAATATTCCTGTTACAGTGACATTCACTGAGTATATTCTTTCTAATTGGTAAAATTGACATGGAAATCATTCATTTTATGGAACTGAAATTTCATTTTTAATTAATGAAACCATCATTCTTCCAGTAACTCAGCCTTAAACATTTGAAATCATCTTTGATATTTATGTCTCCCTTGCCCCCATATTAAATTTAACACTGAGTCCTGCTTCATTAATTTTCTTGCATTCTTTCCACAGTTCTAGCTCAGAACTCTCATATTTCTGCTCAAAATTATTTTTCATGATATGGTCAGTTTCATCTTCATGGAACTTTTCCCCCCATTCATAACAATTCATTGCTCAAGCACCTTTATGGCTACAATATCCAAATTCTTTCAGATGGTCAGCTTCATTTTCATGAAAACTCCTTCCCCCCAACCCCCACATTTATAACAATCTCTTGCTCAAGCACCTTCATGGATATAATATCCAAACTCAGGTGGCATTCAAAGACTTTTATTTTCTAGCCCATACATACGTTTTTAATCCTGTATTCTACTGCCCCCTAATAGGGTCCCTTTGCTTCCATCAGAATGATTTACTGTCAACTGGCTATGAGCATTCTCTTCTTACTCATTTTCTCCTTTCTTTCACCTCTTCACCTATCTAAAATTAACCCATTAGATAACACCCAGTAGAAGAGCTATTCTTGGTAATAAGCCTGCAACAACATCAACACATAATGATATTTTTGTCTTCTGGACTAATTGACCATTACTCTCTGTACCACTGATTTGGGACTAAGTCCCATATGTCTTGCATATGTTTCTACCTTGTCTCCTCAAGTGGATGGTAAGCTCCTTGAAGGTAACAATTACACCTTATGTTTATTGGCATCCTCTATCACACAGAAAAAGATTTTGATGAATTCTAGTCAAAACTTAAACATAACAAAAATAACTCTACTCTCTATTTACTCAAAAATTAAACATTTCTCTGTATTCTTATTTGATATTGCTACTTGAAATTGTATCTGTTCTCCCCCTTGAGACATTCTACATGTATTATGTTGCATTCATGCTAAAGCCTCCAATTAATAATTAATAAAATTTTCATTTTTATCAGTGATTTTTGTTAACTAAAAATAATAGAGAAATATCATTATTTCTGTTGGACTTTGAAAGAGGATGTAATGCTTTCAAGCTATATAGTCTTCTAAACTTAGCACTTTCCTATCTCAGAGAACTCCAGATTTTTCTACCTGCCAGATAAATAATTCATATTTACAATAAGCAGAGATGTGTCATTCTTTTATGGGAGAGAGAGGAATTCATTTCTGATGATCCTAAATTTTTTATCAAAATCATCTTGAAAGTGTTGACTTGATTTCTTTATTGACTAATTATAATTTGAATGTGCTTTGGCACAACTTATGGTATAGTATCTAATTGCAGATGTCTACTATAGCAAACTTTTCCTTTATTTCTCACTTTCTTTAAAGAAAACCCTTTTGGAAAATGCTAGCATTTGGAGTGCTAACATAAAATATGTATCTTTCAGCAAAATGTCAAGGAAAATTAACAGGCAACTAGTGTGTTTGTAGGGGATGGGGGACATGGCTGTAAAGGATAAGGCTAGAAACAGAGCTTCCTTTAGAAAGCACAAGAATAATTCCTTATTAATATGCACATATGACAACATCATGGTAGTTACCTGGAAACAAGTAAGAGGGAGTCAATATATGAAAAGGACTCTGATGCCCCAGTGAAGCAAATTAAACTTTAAATCTACTAGAAAAAGGGGGTGTTGACCAAATTAGTTCATACAATTCAGTGCTTGAAAATGCACTTTGGGGGAAAAAACCTCACATTTAATTTTCCTGTTACCTTACCACATTTTTTCCAATAAACTATTAAAAACAGTATTAACTAGACACTCAATGAGCTCCAGGAAATAGAATGGTAAGGGATGAAATAAATGTTTTACAGGGACATTTGGAATCTTGTAAGTGATAGGATATCTCAAAGGATAACCCTTCTCATTACACATTTATAAACCTATTCCCAAATATTCTATACAACTGAAGGAAGTGCCTGTTAACTTGACAGTTTAAGGCAATGCTTCAAAATTCCCTCTAATGGCAATATGAAACAGAAATTAATTTAGAAAGTTAGGGATGACTGATAAAATTCTGCTCTGTGGTTTTAAATGGTAGATACAAGACTATCATACAGTGGGAAGAGAAGATTCCTCTGGCTTAATACCTCCCATGGTAAGAACAAAAAATATTCAATGTATGAAACTTGACAGGGGTAAGGAAGAAAAATGCATATGCTTTTATAGAAACATCAGATAATTTAAGTATGAGAAAAAGTATAATGGAAGAAATTGAAGTTCTAAATTTTATTGCCCAAAATAAGGTTTATGTATGGGAAAATATTTTTCAATATATATTTATTTATTAAGCTTTTTTTTATGGTTAATGAAATCCAGTAGCAGCTATACACTTTAACAGTAAGGAATATATATATTTATACTGTGTGTTCATAACCCATAGTTAGATTTCCTTCCATCACTACATATTTGACCTGCTTTACCCCATCTACCTCCCACCTCTCCCCTACACTCTGATAACCACTAGTCTATTGTCCATGTACATGAGTCTCTGTTTGTCCTGTTCATTTGTTGCTTTTAGATTTATAACCCACATATAAGTGATATTATATGGTTTTCAACTTTTTCTGTCTGGCTTATTTAGCTTAATATGATTATCTTGAGGTCCATCCATGTTGTTGCAAATGGCAGTACTTCATCTCTTCTTATGGCTGAGTAATATTCCATTGTATATATGTACCACAGCTTCTGTAGCCAATCATCTATCTTAGGACACTTCGGCTGCTTCCATGTCTTGGCCACTATGAATAATGCTACTATGAACATTGGTGTGCAAATATCTTTTCAGATAAGGGTTTTCAAGTTGTTGGGGTAAATACCCGATAGAGGAAGGGATTGCTGGATCATATGGTAGATCAATTCTCAGTTTTTTGAGAAACCTTCATACTGTTTTTAATAGTGACTATACCAATTTGCAGTCCCACCAGCAGAGTATCAGAGTTCTTTTTTCTCTGCATCCTCTCAAACCCTTATTGTTATTTCTCCTGTTGATTATAGCTATTCTAACAGGTGTGAGATAGTATCTCACTGTGGTTTTGATTTGCATTTCACTAATAGCTAGCAACGTTGACCATATTTTTATATATTTGTTGGTCATTTGTATGATCTCTAGGGAGAAGTGTCTGTTCAGGTCCTCTGCCATTTTTTGATTGGATCATGTGTTTTTGTTATTGAGTCATATGATTTATTTGTATATTTTGGGTATGAAACCCTTATTGGAGGCATTGCTTGCAAATATATTTTTCCATTTGGATGGTTATCTCTTTACCTTGTTGATGATTTCTTTTGCTGAGCAGAAGCTTTTTAGTTTGATGTGGTCCTATTCATTTATTTTAGCTTTTACTTCTCTTGCCTTTGAGGTGAAATTCATAAAATTCTCTTAAAGGCCAAGGCCCTTAAGTTTAATTTATTTGTTTTCCTCTATGCATTTTATTGATTCAGGTTTTATATTCAGGTTCTTAATTCATTTGAGTTAATTTTAGTGTGTGGTGATAGACAACACTCTACTTTCATTCTTTTGCAGCTTCTTTCCAGTTTTCTCAGCACAATTTCTTGAAGAGCTCCCTTTCCCCATTGTATAATTTGGCCTTGTGTCAAAAATTATTTGCCCATATAAATGTGGGCTTACTTCTGGACTCTCGATTCTGTTCCACTTATTCATGTGTCTGTTTTTCTGTCAATACCAGACTGCTTTGTTTATTGTCAGTTTGTAGTATAATTTGAAGTTGGGCAGAGTGACACCTCCAGCCTCATTCTTTTTACTCGATGATTTTGGCAATTCAGGAACCTTTATGCTTCCATACAAATCTGATGATTTTTTGTTCTATTTCTTTTTTAAAATGCCAATGGGGTTTTGCTGGAGATTGCATTAAGTCTGTATAATGCTTTAGGTAATATTGTCATTTTAACTATGTTGATTCTTCCAATCCAAAAACACGAAATATTTTCCATTTCTTTGTATCTTCTTCAATTTATTTTAATAGAGTCTTGTAGTTTTTATTATATAGGTTTTTCATAGTTTCATTAAATTTATTCCTAGGTACTTCATTCTTTTTGCTGTAATTGCAAAAGGAATTATTTTTTCTACTTCTTTTCTGACAGTTCATTACTCGAGTATAGGATCGCTATGGATTTTTGAACATTGATTTTGTATTCAGAAACTTTATTGTATTTGCTTATTGTTTCTAGTAGTGTTCTTGTGGAGTTTTTAGGTTTTTCTACATAGAGAATCATGTCATCCCCAAATAGTGACAGTTTGACTTCTTCCTTTCCTATTTCGATGCCTTTTATATCTCTCTTGCCTGATTGTCCTCGCTAGGACTTCCAATTTTATATCGAATAACAGTGGTGATAATGGGCAGCCTTGCCTTATTCCTCATCTTAGAGGAAAGAATTTTAGTTTTCACCATTAAATATAATGTTGGCTGAGGATTTGTCATAGATGGTCTTTGTTATATTAAGGTACTTTCTTTCTATACCAATTTTGTTAAGTGTTTTGATCATAAATGTATACTATATCTTGTCAAAGGCTTTTTCTGCATCTATTGATATGACCATATAATTCTTATTTTTTAATTTGTTTATGTGGTGTATCACATTAATCAATTTGTGTCTGTTGAATCATCCCTGTGCCTCTGGGATGAAGCCTACCTGATAGTGGTGTATATTGTTTTAAATATGTTGTATTCATTTCACTAGTATCTTATTTGAAATCTTTTCATATGTGTTCATGAGAAATATTGGTATGTAGTTTTCTTTTTTGTGTGTTATTTTTACCAGTTTTTGGTATCAGAGTAATATTATCCTCATGAAATGAGTTGGAAAGTATTGCTTTCTTTGATTTTTTGGAAGAGTTTGAGAAAAATAGGTATTAAATCTTCTTTGAATGTGTGATAGAATTCATGGGTGAAGCCATCTGGTCCTGGACTTTTACTTTTGAGTAGGTTTTTGATGATTGTTTACATTTCCAAAATGCTGATCAGTCTACTTAGATTTTCAGTTCTTCCTAATTCAGTCTAGAAAGGTTGTATCTGTCTAAGTACTTGCCCATTTCTTCTAGGTTATTAAATTTGGTGTTATATAATTTTTCATAGTATTCTTTTATGATCCTTTGTATTTCTGCAGTGTCTGCCATTATTTCCCCTCTTTTAGCCCCAATTTTGTTTATCTGTGTCCTTCCTCTTTTTTTCTTTTGTGAGTCTAGCCAGGATTTTGTCAATTTTATTAACCTTCTCAAAGTACCAGCTCTTTGTTGCATTTATTTTTTCTATTTTTTGTTTTCATGTTCATTTATTTCTGCTCTAATTTTTATTATTTCTTTCCTTCTGCTGACTTTAGGTTTCATTTGTTCTTCCTTTTCTAGTTGTTTAAGATATGTTATTTATGTTCAGTTGGTCTAATGTGTCATTTAAGGATTTGAGTTCTTTATTGATTTTCCATTTGAATGATCTGTCCATATCTGACAGTGGAGTATTTACGCCCCCTACTATGACAGTGTTTTGGTCTGTTTCTTTTGTTCTATGAGTAATGTTTTTCACATTTCAAGGCTCTCTAATTGGGAGCTTAGATATTAATAAGTGTTATGTCTTCTTAGTGCATGATTCTCTTTATCATTATAAAGTGTTTCTCAGTATCTTTCTTTATTGTTTTTATTTTTAAGTCTATTTTATCCAATATTCGTACCACTACTCCCCCTTTTCTCTGAATACCATTTGCTTGAAGTATCATTTTCCACTCTTTCACTTTGAGTCTTTATTTGTCTTTGGAGCTGAGATGTGTCTCCAAATGATTGGGTTTTGTTTTTTGATCCATTCTTCAACTTTGTGCCTTTTTATTAGTGAGTTCAGTCAATTTACATTTAGATTGATTATTGAAATATGAGGTCTTTTTATTGCCATTTTATCTTTTGATTTCTGGAGCTTGATGTTTTCGTTACTTCCTTTTCTTTGTGTTTCTGTTTTCTTTATTTTGGTTGGCTTTTGTGGGTTTTATCTCTGGTTCTTCTTGTTTTATGTTATATACTTCAGTTCTGAATCTTTGGTGTGTGGTTACCATTATAAATATGTAAATTACACACACACACACACACACACAGACACACACACACACAGAGTCATCCATTTTCTTCTGCACGTGCCTTATCTCCATTCTCCTTTGCAAATTTGGATCTTTGAATCTTCTCTTTTTTAGTTATTGTTACTCAATTTGTCTCTATGTAGGCTGAAATTTCATTACTATCTTGCTATAGCAATTCTCTTTCTATTGTTTAAGCTTGTAATGCCCTATTCTTAGTAAGGGTTGTACTCCTCTACTTCTATTTGTCTGATAGTCATTTGTTACTGATTATGTTTTTTTTGTCATTTTGTTTTAGGTGAGCTGACCCCTTTCAGTATTTCCTGTAGTGCAGGCCTCATAGTGGAGAATTCCTTCAATTTTTGTATGTCTAGAGAGGTCTTTATTTCTCCTTCATATCTAAAGGAGAGCTTAGCTGGATACATTATTTGTGGTTGGTAGTTTCTGTCACTTAATAGTTTGAATATTTGATTCCACTCCTTTCTGGCTTCTAAGGTTGTGCTGAGAAGTCCGACAATTAATGTGTTTATATATATATATATATATATATATATATATATATATATATATATATATATATATATATATACACAAGTTACTGTCTTCTTTTCCTTGGCTGCCTTGAGAATTCTGTATTTGTCATTAATTTTTGATAATTTTAATACAATGTTTCTTGATGAAAGCCTTTTTGGGGTTGAGACAATTGGATGTTCTGTTGACTTATTGAATTAAAGTTCCAGCTCGTTCTTTAAAATTGGGAAATTCTCGTTAACTATTTGTCTAAAAATGTTTTCTGGTCCCTGCTTCTTTTCTTTGATTTCTATAATGCCCATTATTCTTATGTTTCCTCTCCTGATGTTGTCAGCTAATCCTTGTATATCTCTTTTATTATTTTTCAGTCTTCATTTTCTCTCTCTTTCCTTATGATTCATTTCTAGATTTCTGTATTTGATATCAGTGATCTTTTCCTCTATTTTGTTGACTTTATTTCCCAAGCTTGCTATTTCATTTTTCAACTCTTGCAGTGTGTCTTTTATCTCCAGAAGCTCTATTTTGTTCTTTTTGAAGGTTTCAGTCTCCTTGCTAAAGAACTCATTCTGCTCATCTAGTTTTTTTTTCAGTTCCTGAAACTGTAGATATGACTTGTTTCAGATCTCAGTGAGTGTTTTCAGAAGTACCAGTTTGAATTATCTGTCATTTAAGTTTCATATTTCTATGTCTGTAAGCTTATTTTCTGGAGATCTTTCTTTGTCTTTCCGAGATGCCTTGTCACCTTAGTTGTTCATGGTGGAGTATTTAATGGACTATTTATCTACCTCACCATTAATGGAAGTGTGCTCTGCTTTTTTCCAGAAAGAAGGTTTATTATGTAAAGGTCTCTCTTTACCTTGTTGCAAAGAAGGCACTTTTCTTTTGATTTCCAGTAGGTGGTATCCAAGCCTTTTGGGTTCCTGCTTTATATAAAGCCTTAATAATGCCTTTTTTTCCTTATACATATTTAATCACAGTCAATACTCTTAGTCTCAGTCCCTGTCAGTGTTAGAGATAGTATCAGAAGCGTTAGGTCAAATTCCCCTAGGGCTCCATGGTGTTCGGTCTCGGAGGATATAGGGGGAGAGGCCCTCCAGGTTGGGTGATGGAAGCTGCAGCTCAGCCTTGGTTTAGTAACCACAGCTAGTAAAAATCAACTGTTGTTTCTCTGACATCCTGCTTCTCTGCTTTCTACCCTGATGACTTGGCCTTGCCGCTGGCCACGTGGAGCTCACAGCACTCCCAGGCAGTGCTGTTCAGAGAACTCACCACACCTTCTCCACTCCCCTCCTCCTACGAGGAGCTTCTTTATTTCTTCCAGTCCACTGCCCGACACCCAGGGTTCTGACCTGTGGTAATTCTTATGCACAGATCCCATGCTTAGACATTCTGGTGTTCAGTTTGGGCATTTTTTGTTGAGTTTTAGATGTTCAGCTTATTGTTGTTTCAAGAAGAGAGATCTGGGGACATCTCTTACTCTGCCATGTTTCTCCAAACTTTAGAAATATTTTTATTAATATTTAATAAATCTTTTTCTTAAGTACTAGAAACTTTTGTATTAAGACTAATGTATTTTCCCTAGTATCAATTCATCTAATCACCAAGCATTTATCAATTATGTATTGAAGATCTATTGTGTCCAGAGCCATGGGCAGAGAGATGTGAAACTGATAAATTCCAAGGACTAAAAGTTGGAGCTCATAACCCACAGTGGAGGAGAAGATGTTATGTAAGTAAAAAACTATAACAGTGCAATATATACTATAATGGAAAATTGCAAAAAGTTTTTCAGAAATACAGAGGAAATGATAAGTTATTTTCTCTGGAAGAATTAGGAAAATCTCACAGAAAAAAAAGTATTTGAGTTGGGTCTTCAATGATGAATAAGATTTTGCCTGATGAAAAGAGAGAGAAGGTCTGCCAAGAATAATAATATATAAAAAAATCACAGCAGCCTGAAAATAAAATGATATAAGATAAGGAAGGATGAAATGATGTGACTGAAGTGTTGAAAATATCTGGTCGCAACTATTGAAGAGTTTTAGTAATTGGTGGACTCCAAATCTTGCTTATACAAAAAAAAAAATCCCCTAGGTGCTTTGTAAAAATACAGATTACTTGATCCCACTCCTGGAAATTTATATTCAAAAGATCTGGAATAGAAGAAATCTTTTATTATTATTATTATTTTTAATGTGATTAGCCAGATGTGGGAAAGTATGTTATAAAGTGCTATTTAAATTTTAATGTGAATAAGAATTACCCAGAGATCTTGTAAAATGTAGATTCTGATTCAGTTGGTCTCAGGTGGAATCCAATATTCTGCATTTCTAACAAGGTTCCAGGTGATAACATTTCTGCTTGTCCATGATCTACACTTAGATTAGCAATATATTAAGCCATACTAAGGAAATAAGGGAAATGCCAAGTCATAGACATTTTTAAACAGGGAGATATCCAGATTTGTTTTAAAAATTGCACTCTGTTACTGTTGTAGTGAATGGATTTCTGTGGTAGAAAATAGTAGGAACAGGAAAAGATGAATAGAAGATTATTGTAATAATTTTGTTGAGAGTCAATGATGTAATAAAGTATAGAATTGGCAGCAACAATGGAAAAGAGTATATATTTTAGAAATAGTTCTGATGGAGATGCACAGGGAGTTGTGACTTGATGGTATGAGGGATACATGGTGAAGAAAAGGGATAAATCTCTTGTGGCAACTTGTACCTGTATTTACATGCAAACAATAAGTTTTTCAGAAAGATAATTAGAGCATATTGCATTTGTGTTAGTCAAGGTTCTCCAGAGAAACAGAACCAGCAGGATATGTGTGCATGCACACACACATATATACAGAGAGAGAGAGAGAGAGAGAGAGAGAGAGAGAGAGAGAGAGAGAGACTTATTTTAAGGAACTGGCTCATGCAATTGTGGAGGCTTGGTAAATCCAACATCTAATGAGGATAAATTTGTAAGCTGAAGATTCAGGGAAGTATTGCAGTCCGAATCCAAGGACAGCCTGCTGGCAGAATTCTTGCTTTCTTGGAGGAGGTGAATCTTTGCTCTATTCAAGCTTTTAACTGATTAGATGAGACCCCAACCACACAATATGAATGCCCAATTATATGGTGTTTAAAGGCAAATAAATAATAGCCATCTGTTTAATAGAAAATATGTGGCTATTAAATATGATGTGGTAGAACATGAGTCTTCTGAAGAGTTAGAGATTCCTCAAATATAATTTAAAAGATTTTCAATTAGATCCCTATACAACAGTTCTAACTAGTACTCTTTTTTAAAATTTATTTTACAGATTGGTTCATTTTGAGACTTTTTAAATAAAAAAAAATTTCCAAAACCTAATCTCCCCCATGTTTTAAGAACCAGGGATAAAGAGAACTATTAAACATTATCAAAAGATTTTCATGATATATTGATAAAGAGCATAATGTAAAACATCATGTACTTACCATCTATCTGACTTTGGCAAGGTATTTAACCGCTTTGTTCCTCATTCCCATTATTTGAAAATGAAATTAATAATAATACTTTTCTCATAATATTATTTTGAAGATTAAATTATCTAATTAGTGTCTGTAACTTAATAAGTGTTTTATAGTAGACAAGATTCTCAAAAAAAAATATTCCCAATGCCTACAGTGATTAACTCAAGTTGTGAGATTATACATAATTATTTTTTACATTGGCTTATTTCAATTTTATCATTTTTTTCCTATAATGGTCACATTCTATTTCTAGTCAGTGAAAACATAATAGATGTTGTTGAAAAGAATAAAGATAACCTCATGGACAGGCAGTGCTGTCTATATTGCACACTGACAGTGACTGTGTCTCTATGGCTTTCATTACCATCAATAGAACCTGTCACTGATTGAAGCTCTTTCTTTGCCTTATAAGCTCTGAAACAGCAACTTCCTCTGTGATTGAAATAAACAAAAATGGCCTATCTGCTATTTTTTGATGATCATGTTTTTGCAGTTGTGCTTCAATCATAATGGTTTAACTTTGTGCCTGTCAGTTTCTTTATGTGAAGTATTGTGGCAGCATTGCTTTTAGCTGACTTTCTTCAAGGATTTTGTTATATTCTTATTGAAATAAGGCTATATGGTTATGGGAAGAAAAGTGCCCTTCCCAATGATATTCAATATTTTCATGACTATATTTCATTTTTATGAGTTTTTAACTCTAATTTTGTATCTTTTTCATCTGTATATTAAGATGAAGTTTAATCCCTTTATACACTCCAGCTTGTCTTGAACAAAGCTGTTTGCAAAAGAAACCACATATATTTTTTACATGATTTACCACATAATTCTAAGGAATAGGTGAACAAGAATACAAACTAAGCTATTTATAAATCCAATTAACATCACCACAATTCATATGAAATTTATGCATAATAAGTTTCTACATATTTGCTCTCTTTTCGAGTACATGTGGACTAGAAACTGGTTGTTATTATATTGCTTATCTTCTTTTTTATGGGTTCTAGTTTAATTCCACTGTGGTCATATAAAATACTTAGTGTTTTATGGACTTGTTCTGTGGCCTAGAATATGATCTATCCATTAAAGGTTTTATGTGTATTTGGTAAGAATGTGTGTTCTGCTGCTGTTAAGTGGAAAGTTCTATAAATATTAATTAGGTTGAGTTGGTGGATAGTGTTATTCAAATCTACTATTTACTTGCTGATCATCTGACCATCTATTCAAAGAGTGGTATTTAAATCTCTGACTACATTATGGTTTTGTTTACATCTCCTTGGAGTGATAGGTTTTCTTCTCTTATAATTTGAAACTGTATTATTAGGAGCATAAACATTTAGGATTGTTCTATCTTAATGTTTTTCTCTTGACAATCTCTTGATTCGTTATCACTATCAAAATACATTTTATAATCCTTGTAATATTTTTGTCCTGAAATTCACTTTGTCGGTTATTAATATAGTCAATCCAGTTTTTTTTGACTCGCATTAATGTGGTATGTCTTTGTCCGTTCTTTTTCTTTTAACGTATTTGTACATTTACATTTATGTTGTGTTTCTTATAGGCAATGTGTAGTTGGGTCTTGAATTTCCATCCAATCTGGAAAATTCTGACCTTTGATTCAGAGAATTTGAACCTTTACATTTAATGTGATTATTAATTAATTAGATTTAGATCTGTTATCTTGATATGTGCATCTGTTTTTCCCAGCTGTTTTTTACCCCTTTATTTCCTCTTGCTCTGCCTTCTTTTATATCGAGTGATTTTATGATTTCCTTTTATTACCTTTGTTTTTTTATTCAGAAATACCTTTTTGTTTTGCTATTTTAGTGATTGTTTTAGGGTTTAAAATATGTGTCTTTACCTTTTCACAGTCTACCTTCAAATTATATTATAGTTCTTCATATATAATATAAGAACCTTACAACAGTATACTTTTGATTTCATTCCTCCTGCCTTTATGTAATTCTTGTTATGTATTTAAACTACACAATACATTTTGGTTTTGTTTATCAATTATCTTTTAAAGATATTAAATAATTTTAAAATATTTTATGTTTATCCATGTAGTTACCATTTCTGGTGCTCTTAATTCATTCGTATAGAACAATGTAAAAAAATTAAAATGAGAAAATAGATAAATATAGTGAGTACAGGCAAATTGTTTGAGAATTTGCTATGAAGAATTGCAGAAAAGAGGGGCAGTTACTAAAGAAAAAATGTGAGCTCATGGGAGATTTCAAAAAAATAATAGTAGTACTGATATAATAATAATAATAAGAATAAGAATAATAATAATACTGATATTGCACTTATCAAGCTCCAGGTATAGTTCTAAGCATTTTATCTATGTTAACTCATTTAATTCTCTCTCTCTTTCTCACACACACTAACATGTATATATATATATATATATACATATGTATATATATATGTATATATATACATATATATATATATATATATATATATATATATATATATATATACACACACACACACAGATACATAAACTGGTGCACATACTAAAGTTATGTTCATTAACAAATGAAAAAACTGAGTCACAGAGCAGTGGAATAACTTGCTGAAGTCCTCACTGCTGTAGGTGGTAGAAAAGGAGAGTGTTTGCATGTTAATGGGAATGATCCAAAAAGTAAGAGATAAGATACAAGGCCATCAACTGAGTGTATGGATGGGAAGAAGTATATTAGAGGTTGAAAAGAGAAAGCAGACAGTGTAATATAATCTTCATGGAGAATGAGAGACTAAATTTGTTATGGAAATGTAGTAAGATTTTGAAGCAACACTAATGGCCCACTTGAGGCATTGTATCATGCATTGAAAGAGGGATGAGTTGCCATGTTTCTGTTTTTCTCCAGCCATGTCCATTGCCCAGTATAGCACAGAGTACGTACAGAATTATGGTTTCTGATTTTTCCCATGATTATTGCAGAGAAATAAAAGAACAAGGGATTTGAGAGTGTGTAATGGAATTAGAATGCAATAGATAATGGTATTTAAACTGGATAAAGAGGGGGAAATGAGGACATGATGGTGAAAAACTGTGAAAAGGTGGTAGGATAGATACACTGTAGATCCCAGTGAGATAATATGGTTTTTATAGTTGAGTTACTAGTGGGAATAAGCTGGAAAGATAGGTGATGATGGTTTGAGATGCGGATGTGTTAGTCTGAGATTATGGAGGCACTGTAATTAATGGTAGTGACAAGATTTATGGTTATATCTGTGGGACTGAGCAGCTAAAGTAGGTTGGAGGATCAGGTCAATGGAGGAAAGGATACAAAGAAATAGAGAAGCCATAATATTAGAAGGATCTATCATATGTATGTTGAAATCACTGGGAATTATGAGTCAAAGCTAGTACCCATGTTCGTTTGGTCAATAATTCATTCACTCAGTCAGTAAATGCTCATTGAATACTTTTTTATTGATTTAGGTGCTTAATCAGGTGCTAGCAATACAATACAGAAAAGTCAAATTCCAGTGCCTCAAAGAGCTTATATTTTAGTTGAGTAAATAGATAATACATAAATATATAATACAATGTGAGGTAATGATAATGCTGTGAAGAAAAATCAAGCAGAGTAAGTGGTTATTTTAAGTGGCATAGGCATGTATTTCTACATTATTTTAGACAGCATTTGTGTCAAAGAGCAAGTCATGCAAAGATCAGGGAGAAATACCTTTAGGAAGAGGAAAGAACAAAGACAATGGTCCTGAGGTGAGAATGTACTTGACCTCCTCAAGGCCAGTGTAACTAGAATAAAGTGAGCACTGGGAGAGTGGTAGGAGATAATGTTGGAAAGAAAGGTAGGGCACAGCTATTAGGTCATTTTGAGCAAAGTGATCACAAAACCTGAATAATGCTTTTTAAAAGACTTACTTTGGTTGCTGTGTGAAGAACAGATTTAAGGAGGACACAAGTAGAAATGGAAATGGTTTATTTAAGAGAAGCTATTTCTGTAATCTGGACAAGAGATGATGATGTGGATGATGATGATGATGATGTTGAGAGTGATGGTGATGATGGTGATGTATTACCTGGATTCTTCTGCATTCCACTCTTTAATACAGTTGATTTAAGTTAATTTTAAGATATTTAGTGGTCTCTAAGGTAGAAAAATAACAGACCAATTTTTTAGCAGAATGTTGCCTAATCTTGTAAGATGTGTCATAAGTACTAGAGTCACCAGTCTTAGTGTCAAAATCCAAATCTATATAAATTAAATTTTTCATGCAAAAAGTGTGGGGCAGTGAAAAACTTCAAGCAGAAGAAGTGTAAAATAAAGACTAAAAGTGGCTAAAACAGCAAAATAATCACCTAGATAATTTTTGCCATATTGAGAGAAACATACTAGGGGGCTTGGATGATTCTTATTCAGACAATCTTGAAGAAAACATTACATTATCATTTCTAAATTGTGAAGTGCTATTTAAATATGATTATTTATTGTCCTTTTTAAAAATTTTTCTGATTTGGAAAAAGGAAAAATCATTTCTGGTAAAGACATACTATAACATGATTTTTCTCCGCTCTGCTGGTTTTAGAGAAGGATAGTGTTAGATAAAGAGCTAATTGTTCCAGAAAGGAGAGCTTGAAATGAAAAGGGGGAAACTGGAAGTAAAGGTACTACTCTGTCTTGAGGAGAATAAAAATGGCTGTTATTGCATGCAGAGGCTGTTATAACACCAGAGCCAGAGAAGTGGAAAACAAAGGTTTATGATTCAGAAAAAGAAGAGGTTTTCAGCTGAACTATTGTAGCAACAGAAAAGTGTCAGTCTATTTCTAGGTTTTACATTTTTTTATTCTTTCTTTCAGTTATCCCTACTTTCTGCATCTCTTTAATGGCATATGTGTTTAATATAATGGTAATACTTTAATAGTCAATTTGTCCTATAAAAAGCAATATTGAGTGTATTACGTGCTCTGGTTGGGAACTGATTGTTAAATTGTGGAAGTTAAAATAAGGTTCCTGTCTTCTGAGGCCCTTATAATTAAGAGTACACCTTTACTTACACAGACCAAGATACCTAGTAATGCCAATTTGAGATAACTACACTAACCTATGCTATTAAGAACCGATAGGTCTTTACGGCCATTCCTGGCTAATTTAGTCATATATAGTGACTCAGACTTTAAAACCTCAGAATGTTTGTATGTTTCAGATGTCTGGAAAAAATGCAAGTGCCAATTTTTCTATTATAGTCATTCTTTTACTTCTTTCCAGTGCCTCAGAGAACTAGCTTCCTAAAAAAAGTACCAATTTTATTCATGTTTGCCAGCTGAATAAAACTCTATAGAGCAAATTTTTTAAAAAAATTATAGAACACCTATTGGTGATCATCTATATTACAGCTTACCTATTTATTTATGTTATATTTAAAAGGATATTTGCATATATGATGCCATCATTCTTTCATAAAAAAAGAAATGGAACTGGGACCAAAATAAGATTTAAGGACAATCATTATAGCTAAAGTGCAATAGAAATTAAAAATGAACATTTTAGTAAATGAAAATGTACAGCAAGATTTACTGATTTGAAAAGATTTAATTTGGTGCTGTCTTTCCTTTTTATCTTCATTCATGGGGCGATTTGTTAAATCCTGACTCACTGAATTATAAATTTATCATTTCCCCCTTAAGTAAATTTTATTAAACTATTTTGACAAGCACACATTAATGAAGAAAAACATGAGAAACTATAATCTGCCCTATCTTTATGGGAAAAAATAATGATAGAACCCATGAATTGCTGCTTAATTACTTAATTGCCAGATATTACACAAACTGAAACAAAATACATAGCAAATTCAACTTCTCACTGAGTGTGACCAAATCTCATCTTTCTCTAGCCTGGGAATTTGAGTTAGGACACGGAAAAAAGAAATTTTGCTAATCCATTGAAAATAGCCATAGAATGTAAAACAAACAAACAAACAAACAACAGATGTAGTTCATCTTTTTGATATGAACAAGAAATGTCAAGGGTGCAGAAACAGTCTGTCTTGCGACATTGATTAATGCCTTACCCGTATGCTGTTATATTTTTTTCCTACTCTTGTATTTCATATCTCATATTAATTTTCATATAAGGGTAAAGTATTTTTCTGTTTTTAGAAAAATGACAGAGGATTGAATATGTTACATGCTAATAATTAATTTCAGTGTTTATTTATGTAGTTAGGCATAAGGACTATATGACTTTGCTCAAGTTTTGAGGTATCTTTAAATTCTCCTTCTTCAAAAGCCTTGACCAAGGTTTTATTGGTTACAGGAAACAACTGATCACTGCCCATGAGGGCTCCTTTCACCATGTCCTTTAAAAACAAGTATGATGTACATTGGTTTTGTATGCTTTCTTTATTTTTTTAACTTTCTATTTTTTATTAGTTATATATAGTGACGAGTTGGCAAATGTTTAAAATCCCATTTTTCTCTCCTCATTTTCTTTCTTTCTTTCCTTCTCTTCCCAAACCTAAAGAGCTTAGTTAATTTTGATGAATATTTCACATCACAAGAAAAGTGTAATCCTGATTATTTTTATCCTATGCATTTAGAGAAGACACTCTTTTGAATATGTCATATCCTTCTAAAGCTATTTCTTCTAACTTAAAACACTTTCAACCTATAATGCCTGTGTTTGGAGAGAACCAAGGTGTGAGAGGGAGTCATCATAAATATTAGGGTTAGGGTTAGCTGTAAGCTCCCTGAGGATAGTAATTCAATCATATGCATATTCTTGTTGGTGTTTATAGCATAAACAGTCATTGAAAATGTAGTGCCATTGTATTAGTCAGACTTCTTTTTTTTGAAATTTTAATTAAGTTTATTGAGGTAACATGAGTTAATACAATTATATAATTTTCAGGTGTACATTTTCATTTGACATCTGTATATTCTATTGTGTGTTTAACACCCAAAGTCCAGTTTCCTTCAGCTACTATATATTTAATCTTCTTTACTAGCTTCACCCTACCCTAAACTCTATATTTGACCCCATTTACCCATCTACCTCCCCGCTCCTCCCTCATCCCACTAGTAACCACTAGCCTATAGTCCATATCCATGAATCTCTGTTTCCTTGTACTGCTCATTTGTTGCTTTTAGGTTTATAGCCTACATAATAGTGACATCATGTGATTTTCAACATTTTCTGTCTGGCTTATTTCGTTTAGCATGATTATCTCAAGGTCCATCCATGTTGTTGCAAATGGCAGTATTTTATCTCTTCTTATGACTAATATTCCATTGTATATATGTACCACAGCTTCTGTAGCCAATCATCTATCATAGGATACTTTGGTTGTTTCCATGTCCTGGCCACTGTGAATAGTGTTGCTATGAACATTGGTGTGCAAATATCTTTTTGAACATAGGTTTTCAAGCCTTTGGGGTAAATACCCAGAGGAGGGATTGCTGGATCACATGGTAGATCATTTCTTAAATTTTTGAGAAAACTTCATACTGTTTTTCATAGTGGCTGCACCTATTTGCAGTCCCATCAGCAGTGTATGAGGCTTCCTTTTTCTCTGTATCGTCTCCAACATTAGTTATTGCTTGTCCTATTGATTATAGTTATTCCAACAGGTGTGAGATGGTATCTCATTTTGGTTTTGACTTGCATTTTCCTAATAGTTAGTGATGTTGAACAACTTTGCATATATTTGTTGGCCATTTGTATGTCCTCTAGGAAGAAGTGTCTGTTCAGGTCCTCTGCCCATTTTTTGACTTGATCATTTGTGTTTTTGTTGTTATTGAGTCATATGATTTATTTGTATATTCTGGATATTAGGCCCTTATTGGAGGCGTTGCTTGCAGATATATTTTCCCACTTAGATGGTTCTCTCTTTACCTTGACAATTTCTTTTGCTAAGCAGAAGCTTTTTAGTTTAATGTAGCCTCATTAATTTATTTTAGCTTTTATTTCCCTTGCTTTTGAGGTCAAATTCATAAAATCCTTTAAGTCCAAAGTCTTTGAGTTTAGTTCCTATGTTTTCTTCTATGCATTTTATTGTTTCAGGTCTTATATTCAGGTCCTTAATCCATTTTGAGTTAATTTTGGTGTGTGGTGATAAACACCAGTCTAGTTTCCTTCTCTTGCAGGTGGCGTTCCAATTTTCCCTGCAGCAATTATTGAAGAGGTTTTCTTTTCTTCATTGTGTGTTTATAGCTTCTATTGCTGAAAATTATTTGCCCGTATAAATATGGGTTTACTTCTGGACTCTTGATTCTGTTTCACTGGTCCGTGTGTCTATTTTTCTGCCAATATTATGCTGTTTTGATTATTGTTGCTTTGTAGTATAATTTGAAGTCGAGCAGAGTGATGCCTCCAGCCTTGTCTTTTTTTTTCTCCCCTCAAAATGGCTTTGGCAATTCTAGGTCTTTTGTGCTTCCATACAAATCTGATGATATTTTTGTTCTATTTTTTTTTTAATGCCAGTGGGATTTTGATGGGGATTACATTAAATCTGTGTAATGCTTTAGGTAATATGGTCATTTTAACTATATTAATTCTTTCAATCCAAGAACACAAAATATCTTCCCATTTTTTTTGTATCTTCTTCGATTTCTTTTAATAGGGTCCTGTACTTTTCTTTACATAGGTCCTTCACTTGTTTTGTTAAATTTATTCCTAGGTACTCTATTCATTTTGTTGCAATTGCAAAAGGAATCTTTTTTTTTCACTTCTTTTTCTAACAATTAATTATTAGAGTATAAGAAGACTATGGATTTTTAAACATTGATTTTGTATCCAGAGACTTTACTGTATTTGCTTATTGTTTTTAGTATTGTTCTTGTGAAGTCTTTAGGGTTTTCTATATAGAGAATCATGTCATCCAAATAGTGACAATTTGACCTCTTCTTTTTCTATTTGGATACCTTTTATATCTTTCTTTTACCTGATTGCACTCTCTAGGACCTCCAATGTTATACTGAAAAACTGTGGTGATAGCGGACAGCCTTACCTTGTTCCCGATCTTAGAGGGAAGGTTTTCAGTTTTTCACCATTAAGTATAATGGTGGCTGAAGGTTTGTCATAGATGGCCTTTATTATGTTAGTGTACTTTTCATCTAAACCAATTTTGTTAAGAGTTTTGATCATAAATGCGTGCTGTATCTTGTCGAAGGCTTTTTCTGCATCTATTGATATGATCTTATGATTCTTATTATTTAATGTGTTTATATGTATATCACATGAATCACTTTGCACCTGTTGAACCATCCCTGTACCTCTGGTATGAAGCCCACTTGATCATAGTATATAATCTTGTTAATATGTTGCTGTATTTGGATTGCTAGTATCTTATTTAAGATTTTTGCATCTATGTTCATGAGAGATATTGGTCCGTAGTTTTCTTTTTTTGAGTTAATTAAAAAATTTTGATGTCAGAGTAATATTGGCCTCTCAAAATGAGTTAAGAAGTATTGCCTCCTCTTCGATTTTTTGGAACAGTTTGAGGAGAATAGGTATTAAATCTTTGAATGTTTGGTAGAATTCACTTGTGAAGCCATCTGGTCCTGGACTTTTACTTTTTAGAGGTTTTTGATGATTGTTTCAATTTCCATCCTGCTGATCGGTCTATTTAGAATTTTCAGTACTGATTAATTCAGTCTAAGCAGGTTGTATTTTTCTAAGTACTGGTCCAGTTTTTCTAGGTTATTAAATTTGGTGTTATATGCTTTTTCACAGTATTCTTATAAGATCTTGGAGGCAGTGTATGGTTGAGTTTTGTTGTTTGATCCATTCTGAAACTCTGTGCCTTTTTATTGGTGTGTTCAATTTATTTACATGTAGGATGATTATTAAAAGATGAGAACTTCTTATAGCCATTTTATGTTTTGATTTCTGGTAGTTCAATGTTTCCATTACTTCCTTGTTCTTGCGCTTCTGTTGTCTTTATTTTGGTTGGCTTTTGTGGGTTTTCCCTCTGACCTTTCTTGTGTTATGTTATATACAGCAGTTCTGAATCTTTGATGTGTGTTTATCACTATGAATATGTAAAGTATAGTTATACATATATACACATATATATGTATATATATGTGTGTGTGTGTGTGTATATATATATATATATATATATATATATACACACACACACACACACACAGTCGTCCATTTTCTTCTACGTGTGCCTTATCTCCATTGCCCTTTTCAAATCAGGGTCTTTGAATACCCCCTTTTAAGTCATTGTTATCTCAATTTGTCCCTATGTATGCTGAACGTTCATTACTATCTTGTTATAATAATTCTCTTCTTTTTGTTTAAGCTTATAATACCCTGTTCTTAGTAGGGGTTGCACTCCTCTGCTTCTATTTTCTTGATACTTACCTTACTCTTATTTAAGAGTTTTTTTTTTTGTCATTTCTTTTTAGGTGAACTGAACCCTTTCAGTATTTCCTGTAGTGCAGACCTTGTAATGAAGAATTCCCTCAGTTTTAGTATGTCTGGAAAAGTATTAATTTCTCCTTCATATCTAAAAAAGAACTTAGCTGGATACATTATTCTAGGCTGGTATTTTCTTTCACTTAATAGTTTAAATATTTAATTCCATTCGTCTCTGGTTTGTAAGGTTTGTGCTGAGAAGTCCAAGGATAATCTAATGGCTTTACCTTTATAAGTTACTGTTTTCTTTTTTCTCTGGCTGCTTTGATAATTCTGTCTTTGTCATTGATTTTTGATAATTTTATTACTATGTGTCTTGGTGAAGGCCTTTTTGGGTTGAGATAACTGGGAGTTTTATTGACTTCTTGAATTCCAAACTTCAGCTCATTTCTTAGCTTTGGGAAATTCTTGTCAACTATTTGTCTGAAAATGCTTTCTAGTTTCTGCTCCTTTTTCTTGCCTTAAGTAATGCCCATTATTCTTATGTTTCCTCTCCTGATGGTATCAACTAGACCATGTATTTCTCTTTCATTATTTTTTATTCTTTGGTTTCTCTCTACTTCTTTCTATTTCTAGATTTCTATCTTCAATATCACTGATACTTTCCTCCATTTGGTTGACTCTATTTTCCAAGCTTGCTATTTCATTTTTTTAACTCTCACAGTGTGTTCTTCATCTCTGGAAGCTCTATTTGGTTCTTTTTGAGGGTTTTAATCTCCTTGTTTTGCTCATCTAGTAGTTTTTTTTAATTCCTGAAATTGTTGACCTGAGTTGTTTTGAATCTCATTGAGTTTTTTCAGAAATACCTTTCTGAATTCTCTGTCATCTAAGTTGCATATTTCTGTCTGTAAGAGATTTTTCTCTTTTTTTTCTGAGATGCCTTGTCACCTTGGTTAATCATGGTGTTTAATGGACTATTTCTCTGCCTGAGCATTAATGGAAGAGTATTCTGCTAGTTTTCCAGAAATAAGATTATATAAAGTTCTGTCTTTAGTTTTTTGCAAAGGAGGTGCTTTTCTTTTGGTTTCCAGTAGGTGGTGTCTACACTCTTGGACATTATGTAAAGTTTTAATGATGCTTTTTAAATTTTCTTATAGGTATTTAATCACGCTTGCTACCCTCAGTTTCAGTCCCCGTCATTGTCAGTGACAGTCTCAGTAGCCTTTGCTCAGATTTTCCTGAGGCTCTGCGGTGATCGTTTTCAGTGGGTATGAGGAGAGGGGCCCAGCCAGCCATGAGACGGCTCACAGCTATCTCAGGCAGAATCATCCAGGAAACTAACTGCATGAACTCACCACTCCTTCTCCCCTCCCCTCCTCCTCTTGGGAGCTCCGGCGACTGTGACAGGCAGCTTCTTTATTTCTCTCAGTCCACCACCGGAAGCCTGGGCTTCTGATCTATGGTAACTCTTATGAGCAGATTCCACACTCAGACATGCTAGTGTGCAGTTTGGGTGTTTTTTGTTGAGTTTTAGATGTTCAGTTTGTTGAGTTTTATTGTTTTTTCAAGGGGAGAGATCTGGAGATGTCTCTTACTTTACCAGGGTTCTTCGGAGAAATAGAATTACAGTCCTTAAACAAACAAACAAACAAATTTTAGTGATATATTACAGGACTTAGAATAAATAAATGTATATTTATTATAACTACTATGATTTATTATAAGGATTAAGTCCCAAGATTTGCAGAGAAAATAGGTGAGCTGGAGACCCAGGAGATTTGATTATTAATTCCAGCTGGAGTCTAAAGGTTTACTGAGAAACAGAAAAGCTAATTGTGTACTTCCAGTCCAAACGCCAGTAGGCTTATGACTCAGGAAAAGCTAATATTTCAGTTTGAGTCCAAAGACAGGTAAAAACCCAATGTCTCAGTTTGAAGACAGGCAGGAATATTTCTCTGTTACTCAGAGGAAGGTCAACCTTTTTGTTCTATTCATACTTTCATCTGATAAGTTGAGGCCAACCCATTTTAGAAAGAACAATCTGCTTTATACAGTCTACAGATTCAAATGTTATTTTATTCAAAACTCCCTCACTGGTACCCCCAGAATAATATTTAACTATATATCTGGGCATCTCATGACCCAGTCAAGTTGACACATAAAATTAACTATCACACATCCCTAGCAAACTAATTCAGATTTTGATTCATCCTGATCACCAAGGAGAAACTGAACTGCTACTTCACATTGGAGATAAGATATAGTATGTCTGAAATACAGAAGATCTCTTAGAGTGTCTCTGAGGGTTTCATGCCCTGTTATAAAGATCAACAGAAAGCTACAACAACCCAAGTTTGCTGAGATCACTATATCCTCAAATAATAAAATTGAAAAACAATTAGTGGTTACAAAGGAAAAGCATGAAGCTCTCAAAGGAAAAGCATGAAGTTTTTTTCACTTATTAGGAAAATATGTTAGTCATGAGCTAATTTAGAAAAAAACTAATCGGATGCCTATTGAATCAGAATCTCTGGGGATAAAGAATGCCATTCTTATGTATTTTTATTTATTTAAAAATTTTTGTGAATACCATTTTTCCCACATGATCGATTCTCTTCTCTACTAAGGTTTTAGAATCACTAGAATCAAATACATGAATTCTGAAGTTTGAAGAAACTTAAATCTTGACTCAGTTACTTAGTAAGTTGACTCTCATCTCTCTCTTGCCAACTCTTGGCTCTTATTACCTCTTCTACCACCTACTGTCCTTCACTGAAACTTCCAGTTATGTCATCCTTTTCCAACTGCACATGCTCAAGTACTTTTTATTTTGTTCTTTATCTTGTTGGCAAAGAAAGTACCCTCAGTGGTATCATCACATCCTTTCTTTAAAGTACATGCACATTTGTCTATTTAGCAATTATTTCTTATTCCTTTTTTACCAGTCTTCATTCCTAAGATCTCTACCTGTCTTACTCACCTGACATGTTTGATCTGTATTAAGCGTTTGCTTTTCAGGCCAGTCAAAGATCTGGTGTTTACTATAGTTATATCCATTTTATTGCCATTGAAACAATCTCAACTCAAATTTAGAAACTTTAGTAATTGAGATTGGGGAGATTTCTAAAAGTGTGTCTGTGGACCATCTGCATGGAAATCCTGTGGGATTCCTATTAAAAATGTTGATTCTGGTCCCCATCTTTAGTTCTGCCCAAATGGATTCTCTGGGATTATAGCCCAGAAATTTGCCTTTAACAAGCTTTCAGGATCTTGTTGTATTCTGAAGCTTAAGAGACCCTGTTTGAGAATGATTCCTTAACTTGAAAAATACACTTCTAAAGGGAAGAAAATAATTATGGGCCAATAACTTTAAATTCCATGGAAATAGGCACCGAACAAAAAAAATCTAGAGTCCTGTGGCTCAGTCTCAGTTCTGTCACAACTAAAGATATAAGCAAGTCACTTTCCCATTGTAGACTTCAGTTTCTAAATGCATTAAAAGAGTAAGTAAAAGAAAATGTATTACTTGCTATGTACCAGATGTTTATATATTTTTTGTAATTTGTTCCTCAAAACATCCTTGGAGGTAGGTACCATTTAACAGATGAGAAAAGTGAGTCTTAGAGAAACAGAGTAACTTTTCCAAGGTTGCATATATAATGAATGACAGATATATTTCAAATTTAGGCATGCCTGATGCCAATGCCAACCTTTCTTCCACTATATACATCTGCCTCTTCAGTTTGAACTAGAAATGATTCAAGCTGGTCCCTTCCACCCAACATTTTGTGCTTTTATCCAGTATTTCTCTGGCTTGTACTACTGATATAAATCATATCATAATATTCTTGCTAGTCACTTTTACTGTAAATATGTAGTTTCTTTTGCAGTGAAGGATTTTAAAAATTAAATTAGTTGAGAAACTATGAAACAGTGGTCAAATTACTAAATTCACCAAGACAATAAGTCATGGATAAATAAAGTACTGATGACCATAAACCAAATTTACCTACCTAATTGTCTACATTTCGCCTTTGCTTATCTCAGAAACCATTCACTCCTAGTGTTTGTTAAGCAAATTAAACTTCTTTTGAATGCTCAACATAATTTATATTTACTTCTCATGACATTTAGTATATTCCATCTTTTATAATAGTTATTTGCATTTTGTCTAATAATAATACATAAACTAATAAAGAGAAGAGATAGATTTATTTCATTTTTATGTTCCCTATACTGTTTTGCACATAGTAGGCACCCACAAATATTTGCCTAGATCTGTCTTCCTTTTTCTCTCTTACTCTGTGTATGCATCCATATTGTTGTATAATACCTATGTATGTTGTAAGGAGAACATACTTTGGTAAAAAAAAATGTTGGAAAATTAGAACAGATTTTAAGAATCAGGATATGACATATTTAATGATAGCTTATCAAGCAATCAAAAAACAGAGTGTAGGTGATGCTGCATATTTATTAAATGTCTTAAGATGATTTCCACTTATTTATTAGACATTGACTGGTTTACAGTACTGACTGTTCAGTCATAAATTTTTCAATGCATAAGAAATTCTTCAATGGATAAGAAAATCTTATGTCTTACATCCTGCAATAGAGGGAAACTGATTCTCAAAAAAGCATCTATACATGTGAAATAGAGAACAAATGAGAATGATTTACTTAGTCTTCCCTGTTCTTTTTGGAATCAGAGTCATTAAGTAGAAACAATATAAATTTGGTCATATTTATAGATATGTAGATATACATGTTAGAATACACATACATTTCCTTGCTCTGTGAGCTAAGAGGGCCTAGAAGCAATGTTATCCCAGTAGCAATGAGCATACCTACCACACAGATTGTGGTTTCTAACACCATTCTCCAATTAAAAAGATCAGAGCTCCTTAAAAGTGATGGATTCAAGGACTGGAGCAGAAGATATATAGACTGAGCCTGGAGCATCTTAGAGTGCCAGGTGTAAAAAAAATGCTCAAGAAAATTCCACAATGGTGGGGGTATGTCATCAGACAAATGAGCCAATTTGAAAGAGCACTGTATAGCCAAAATTGAAACATTTTGAGCAAGAAAATAAATATAGTGTTACTGGGTTATTACTCAAAGTAAAAAGTAAATATATATGATTCTATACTAATATAAAGAAATGACCAAGTAAATAAGTGGAGAGGAGAGACAAATTAATTAATAATTGTTTTAAATGATTTATATAGATGCTCTACTCTTATGAAAGTGAGACATAATTCTCCATTCCTTAAGTGTTGGCTAAGCATAGTGATTTTCTAATGTCAATATGGAAAGGGTTAAAAGGTGACACCTTTTTTTGAGTAAACAAATGTTTTATTTGAACCACTCTAAGAGCTAAATTGTTTCTCTTGCTTCACAGAATGCCAATTTTATCTTTTGTTGAGAGAAACATTTTTGTCTCAGATGTTAAGACAACAATTTTAACAAATATTTATACAGACCAGTTGTCCTTTATATCTTTTGAGCCCCCAGTATAAGTTTCCTACTGGCCAAGGTCTAAGTATTCACTAAAATATTTTTGGGAGATGTGTAGAGATTTTTGGACAGATGAGATGCTCCAAAACTATTGGTATGACATAAATTTTAATGACAATCAGGAATTTTCTCTGAAAAATGTTTAGAAAAAAATGATGTCTCTGAAAACTCCACTTTTCCTCTTTTTAATTTCTAGAATTCCTTTCTCTTCCCTCTCATTTGCTTAGACACTAACTAACTTAGGCTTTACCTAGATATCTCTAGCATGATCAAAGTCCTGCTGACTAGCATCCTGGGGACTCTTAAGGGGGCAAATGCCCTTCTTATTTAGTGTTTTCTCTACTTAGTCCAGCTCTTGGCTTCCTTCTTCCCTGCCTAGAGAGGAGAACTGGGTGACTGAAGCCACTCCTGCTAACTGGAAGGAATTGGACATTGCTGGGCACAAAGCTAGGAACTTAAATTCTACTGAAAATAGGATCAGGGTAGTTGCTGACCCTCAAATCAGGGCTAGCAGCCAGCTCATAGGGTGTCTGATTACCTGGGGGAGAGATAAAAGATGACACCTTCATAGTGGATAATCCTAATAAGCATTATCTCACCTAATCAAGGTTAACATCATCAGTGGTTAATCATGTTGATAGTATGTATTTAACAAAAATATGAAGAGAATGTCTTTTTATCCCTGTGATCTTCCTCCCCAAACCCATAATCTTAATCTACTAATGAGAAGAACATCAGAAGGATGTTCTAAATTGAAGGATAATCTACAAACTGTTTGACCAATATTCCAGAAAACTCTCAAGTTCATCCAAAATAAGGAAAGTCTGAGAACCTGTCACAGATAAGAGGTGTCCAAGGAGACAAGGCAACTACATACAATGTGGTATCTTAGATGGGATTCTGAAACATGAAAAGATATTAGGTAAAAACTGAGTAAATAAGAATAAAGCATGGACTTTAATCATAATATATTAAAATTGGTTCAATAATTATAACAAATATACCAAACTAATATAAGATATTAATAATAAAATGCATTGGTTGCAGGGAATATGGTACTATCTTCATAATTTTTCTGTAAATCTAAAACTATTCCAAATTAAAAGGCTCAGTAAAAAATTCAATGGACCATAAAAAAAGGTATTTAGAAAATGTAAGCAACTAAGGTTACTCATACCACCTCAATTGTGTGTCATAGATTTATTTGGAATGAAGAGAAAGGCTTTTCTAGAACTTTAGTAAATGTCTCCTAGTTTGAGCACCCATCAAGAAAGTGGAGAAACATGGTCCTGTACTTCCTAAATTTTAGTAACCCTAATTCGATTAAAAAGAACTTCTGATAATAACTAAACATCCTGCCCCTCTTGTTAACTTTTCAATTTTCTTAATTTGTGAGTAGTCCCAAGTGCACATAAAATCCAGACCATATGCACTGCTAGTAATTTCTTCTGTTAGACACATACTCCTGATTGTAGTCTCTGAGTGTGCTACTTCTAGTGACCTTGTGCATTTTGAAGTTGTCATACTCTGGCCAGACAATAGAAGAGCATTTCTGTTTAAAAAAAAATTAAAAAAAGAAGGCATGTTTAATGTTTTTCTTGCTATAATTCTTCAAAATCTTCTAAGAAGACATCATCTCTTCGATACTTCATTTTGTAAAACTCGAAATCAGAGTGCATGGGAGCAGATCAGGTGTTGCTTTTTGTGCAAAGTCTTGGCCCTACCATCATATATTCCTATAGCCTGCTTCTAGGATTAGAAGATATATATACTCCCACAAATAGACTAGACGGCAAGTCAAACTTCTGTTTTTAGAACAAAACTTTAATTAATCCACAAAATGCCTCTATTTAAATGACACTTCTTTTAACCAAATTGCTAAGCAGCAGAAGTTGCAGTAAATTCCAACAGATCACCCTCAGTTCTCCAGAGATTGATTGTACCTCCATTTATTGCTATGAGACATTAAATAAGATAGGTCAAGTTCTTAGAATAGTATTTGACATATTATAAATGCTACTGGAGTGTTCACCATTAGTGTTGTTGCTATGAAGTTTCCTTATGTGTATCAGTTACATATAAAACAAGAAAAATGACTATCATTACCTACATATAGTTGTTCATATTGGGGAAAAAGTATAGATGGTGAGCCTCATTCCCAGGGATCTCGAAAGTTCAGTGGGAACTGATTAATAGCAGGAATCTCAAGTAGTGATTCCATAAAATGAATGCCAGGAGATCAATCTTATAATTAGTATTTTTAATATAATTAGCCCCAAATTGCAGGAATATTAGTTTTCTTTTGAACCTAAGTAGAAACTATAAGCCTTTTTCTTATGACACTTTACAGTTTACAAAATAGTGTCTCATGCATTTTCTCATTTGATCATTACAACAAACCTATGTGTTTGGTAGGAAACCAAAATAAAGCAAAATGTTGCTACAGCTGTGAGGACTATATTACCTGTTATGATTTTTGCCTTCCCATTTAGTGAAAATTTAAGGCTACCATTGGATTTTCTCCTTACATTTCATGTTAGCATTTTGTAACAAGTCATTACATAAAAAGAATTTGCCGATTCTGTATTTAATTCAACTAAATTACTGAGATTTAAAAAAATATATTTCCAGGTGCTTAATTTGCATTGTTTTGCTATTTATATGCACATTTTCTACAATTGTGGAGGAAAGTGGCCATCTTATAATAAAAAATATTATGGTTTATGATGTCCTTGGTCAAAAACCAATACATAAGTCTTCAAACCTAATAAAGTGAAACATATATCACATAATTTAGCATCACTCACTCTTCTTACCCTCATACTCTTTTACTAAAATGATATAGATGGTAGTCTTAATCTTCTGCTATACTTTACTTGAGGAAATAGTTTCCCAAATACTATTTGCCCCAAATGTATAGTAGCTAGCAGAGCCTCTCTCTAAATCTAAGAGCTCAGTGTTTTTTGAATGTGTTTGACCATGTCAACCCATGAGGACTTTAATAACAAATTGTAAAGAAGAGATTCATAATCCTTAAGGAAAATGCTCATGGTTCCTCTTGAAACTGTAAATTTTGTACTTTTGCAGTGCCTGGAAAAGCTTTTATCAGATCCTGAAAAGAAACCTTCTGTTAAATTTGTTTTTGATAAGAAAAGCAAGTAAAACACAATAGACCCAATCCCAAATCATTCACATTAAGAATTGATGTGTACCAGGTGGTTAGAAAGAAACCAGTGCTATTTGGGTAGCATATTCCATAGTTAAATAAATTGATGTTATTTTTATGTCTATGCTCAGATATTAACTTATCAAAGAAATCTCTCCTGACCAACCTAATAAAACAAAAATGGCTTTAATTTTCTTACTATTATCCCATTTTATTTTAAAAAAATGTGTCACCAATTGACAATATATGTGTATTTTTATTTGTTAATTTATCTCTCCAAACTGCTCCCTTTTTTAGAATGTATGAGCCATCAAAATAGGTCTTTGCATTACTAATTTTTTTTAAGCTGCAGAACCTAAAACTGTGCCTGGATAATAGCAGATAATAAGTATTTGTTGATGAACAGATGAATTAATGCTAAAAAATAAACTGTCAACCCTTGAGCAACCAAATATATATGAAGTTTAGTTAACAATCATAAAGTGACCAGTAAAGTACAATAATCCATCAAAAGCAATGTCACAAAGAAGTATTACCTGTTTCAAAATGGGTGTAAAATAGATAGCAACAGTAGGTTTTTCTGCAGCTATAGAATTTGGTGTAGCTCATTGGGTGAGTCATTTTTAGCTCTTTCCAAGCTACAAAATGCTTTAATTTTTTTTAAGATTCTGTAGAAATTCTTTTATTGACTTGGTGTGGTCAGAAAAAAATGCAGTAGTGAAGAGAGAGACACATAAAGAATATATGACTCAAAGAGCACTTTGATTTGAAGGAGTACAGTACTGTCTGAATAATGATGTGATTCCCATCATGGAAAGAACTATAGCAGGAGTTTTGTAAAGCATTTTGAAGGAGGACATTCATAAATTTCATGACCGATGGATATAGGCAGTACCTATGGCTAAAAACATACAAAGTGAAAAGTGTACTAAAATTTTACATTTTGAACTGTTTCAAATCAAGCAATTACAAGAAAGTGTGAAATGCACAGGCTTAAACTTAACAGGTAATGTACAGAGTCAACATGATGAGAACTATAAAACTTTCTTGAGAAAAACATAATAAAATGAATATATTGAGAATCATATTCTGTTTGCAGTTTTATCAGTTTTTGCTTCATATATTTTGAAGCCCTGTGATTAGGTGTGTAAACATTTAGGATTGTTTTGTCCTCTTGTTAAAAAAATTCCTTTTCATTATGAAATGACTTATTTATGCTTAGTAATATTTTTTGCTTTGAAATGGACTAGATTTCTTCAGCTTTCTTTTGATCGGCGTTAGCATGCCGTATTTTTTCCTATTCTTTTGTGCTTAACTCATTTGTGTGTTTATAGTATGGTTTTTATAGGGAGAATTATAGTTGGATTTTGCTTTTTAATTCAATGTGAAAATCGCTGCTTTTAAATTGAGGTGTTTAGATGATTTATATTTAATATAATTAGTGACATAGGTTTAAATTGACCATATTGCTCATTATTTTCTATTTATTTAATCTCTGTCTTTATTTGGGCTAACTGATTATGTTTTATGATTTATTTTATCACCTTGTTGGCTTATTAGTTAAAACTCTTTGTTTTATTACTTTAGTGGTTACTTTTGGATTGATAACATATATACTTTTAACTTATCACAGTCAAACCTCAAATGATATACCACTTAATCTGTAGTATAAGAACTTTACTCTTATAATTTTAAATTATTTTTATTTAAATAGTCAATTATCTTTAAAAGAGATTTAAATAATAAAGATTAAAAACATCATTAATATCTACCTAAATTGTTGTCATTCCTGTTCTTCTCTCTTCTGTTTGAAATAGTCTTTATTTCACCTGTGTTTTTGCAAGAAGACTCACAGGGTATAGAATTTTGGATTTTTTGTGTCTGTTAGTGTTTTAAAGATGTTGCTCACTTTCTTCTCCCTTACATTGTTTTCTAACAAGACAATGACTGTCAAACTTATCTTTGTTCTTCTGTATGCAGCAATTTTTTTCTCTGCCTAATTTTAAAAGATCTATCTCTGTTTGTAAGCAATATGTTTATTAAATGCTTTGCCTTTTTTTTTTAGTTTTTGTGCTTGTGGTACATCGAGCTTTTTGTATCCATAGGATTATAATTTTCACCAAATATGGGAAAATGTGGCCATTATTTCTTCAAATATTATTTTCTGCTTCCCCTTTGACAACTTTAATTACATATATATTCAACTGATTTAACTTGTCCCACAACTCACTGATGATAGTTTATTGTTGTTATTATTATTTTAAATTCTCTTTTTTCTGTTTTAATTTAGATAATTTCTATTGCTATGTCTTGAAGTTTATCATTATTTTCTACTGAAATATTTAATCAGTTATGAATGGACACAATGTTTTTTATTTCAAATATAGTTTTATCTCTGAAAATTTAATTTGGGTTTTACATTTTTTTATGTTTCTTCTAAACATTTTGAACATGTGAAATGCAGTATCAATAACTATTTTAATGTTTTTATCTAGTAGTTCTAACACTTATGTCAATTTTGTTTTGCTTTTTATGCACTGATTTTTCTTTTCATCATTGATTGTATTTTGTTGGTGTTTTTCATGGTTGGTAATATTGGTTGGTTATCAGATATTATACATTTTACATTTTTGGACACTGTATATTTGCATTCTTATAAATATTCTTTAGCTTTGTTCTGAATTGTAGTTAATTGGAAACAGTTTGATTTTTTGAGAACTTGCTTTTAAAATTTATCAGTCAGGACAAGAGCAGTATTCAGTCTTGAGCTAATCATTCCACATTACTGGGTGAAAAACATTCTGATTACAATCTCCAATATCCTATGAATCATGAAGATTTCCTGTCTGGCTGGTGGGAGGAGACACCATTTCCAGCCTTGTGTTAACACTGTATACCATGCTTCTACTTCTTTATGGTGATTCTCTCCCTAGTCTTGTGTAATATTCTAACACACACACAATGGTCAATACCAACTGAGTATTTGAGGTGAACCGTCTACATATCTCTGGAGTTTTCTTTCTGTGCAACTCTCTCACCTCCAATGCTCTGCATTGCTCTGCAAACTTAAACTACCTGGCTTTCTACAGACTCTCAGCTCTGTTTTGTCATGCTTGACCTGTGTTCTTTCTCCCTGACATTGAAGACTGGAACTCTGAGTACAGTAAGCTTGAAAAGTCATATACCTCAACTAGTTTAATTTCTATCTATCAGAGATCATTATATTTCATTGTCTCATATACAATGTCTTGACAACTATTGTTCTATATATTTCATTAATTTTTTTACAGTCACTTCAAGTAGGAGAGTAAATCCAATCCTTATTTTTTTATGTTGTTTGAAAGCAAAAATCTGATTCCATTAGTCTCATTTTTAATGACTTATTGAATTAAATCCTTATTTTCTTTCTCCCATTATTAACAAACATTAAGGCTATGTATTTGCCTTTGTGTATAGTTTTTACTAAATCTTATTGATGTTGCTTTTGCGTTTTTATTATTTTATTTAAAAGATTAATTTTAAATACTGGGGTTTGATGAGTTTTTAAAAAAATATTCTGGTTTTATTGATTTTTGATCATACAGTGTGACTTGAAATTTTCTTCTTTTTGGCTTTTTAGGTATATCTGTTGCTTTATATAACATCAAGTTTTATTAATATTCCTAAATTTTTATACTGCGTATAAATTTTAGTTTTTGTTAACATATATAAGTCTAAGTTAACCTTTTAGAGTACTGTGTATATTTCTTACTTAGTTTATTTTCAGAACATCTATACTCATTTTAATAAACGTGTTTCTGAACCTCATCATGGAAATTTGTTGTTTTTCTATTTCTCACATAAATAAAACCTCCATCTATTATAAGCCAAGTGATTTGTGTATGATTACCTCATTCGGAACTCTGATTGGTCTAAACCAATTAAAATATGCAATTCCCTGAGCATTAGTGATTGGTTCAAGGGAAGGTAATTCAGGTCAGTTGGAAGTAGTGCAATTTCTACTAGAAAAAAACTTAGTTTTTTTTCCTTTAATAGCATGGGAGAAGGATAGGAACATTGCAGTCACTGCAGCAATTTTGTGGCTGTAAGGCACAAGTCTGTATTTCACAGATATAGAAGTTTCAGTATAGAATCCAAGTGTAAAAACACTGTGAAATATAGAGCAGAAAGATAAAGAGAAATGCATTATAAACATTGTCATTTCAGCCTGAAGCTAGACCACCTACAAGTTTTCAGTAATTAGAAACAATAGATTTCTTTCCTTTTTTTTTAAAAAAAATTGCATTTCAGTGTTTTTTTTTTTTTTTTTTGCTTGCAACTAAAAGTATACAGATATAGACCCTTAAGGATGTCTTCAATCAAAATGATCATGTTTGGAGTGGGCAAAACAAGTGAGCAGGAACCATTAAAAAAATATGGTTGTCTAGGGTTTGCAATACATTACAGATATTCTAATACTTAAGTATTTTATAAATTTACAATTTTTAAACCCTTGTTTATAGTCTTTTGCCTTTTAAAATGACAAAAAGTCTTTATTATCTGGTTTCTAAAACTATTAGCAGAGGAGAAGCTGCAAATGAGGAAATGGAAGTGGTACTATTATAGGCAATCTCCTTGATGACAGAGATAAATCAGTGAATTTTCTTACATCCAGGAAACGAGAGAAAGAACTCACAAAACATAGTAGTCAGGTTGGGGCAAGAACTCATATTCTGTTAAATATACCTTGAATTTATTAGGGTGACCCTTAATGATGAGAATCAATAAAATTATATTTATCACCTTTTAAACAGTATCTATATTTAGTATACTAATATGAAATGCATATTTAGTAATAACAAGAGTTTAAAAGCTAATGAGCATTCTGTATAATCAACATTTTACTAATTATGAATTTTTAAAAATATATGAGTTTTTTTCTTAAGTTCTTCAGAGGCAAAGAATAAAAAAGAAAGGTCCTTGGTTATGACTATGACTATCTTTCTTAAATAATTTTTGTAACACTGCCATTCAGTTTATTTGCCCTTATTTCCTTTTCTATTTATATTTGCAAGGAATATTGCAAGGCTTCTTTTCCTTTATTAAAAGAAAAAAAAGTATAAAACAGTACTTATTAAACCATTTCCCAAAGGAAAAAGAAGGGGCATATTTTGCCTTGAAAAATACTTAAGAAAGAAAGTATACTTAAATTTGAAAGACACTTTTTAAAGTGGTGCTATGATAGCTGGTTGCATGGGGATTTTTGTTTTGTTTTATTTTGTTTTGTTTTGGGGTCTATCCCACTTAGAACACTGTAGCAACAGAATACCCTATTGAATATTCATTACTTCACAAGTAGTCTGGCCTTTTTTGAATCCTAGAAGAAAATTATCTAGGATAAAATAAAAACATTTCTATTTTTCTTTTATCTTCCTAGTCGCCTTAGGTTTATTTGTTTCTTCCATGGAAAAGGTTGTATTCTTTTCTAAAGAACTGACCTCAGTTCTTGAGAACTATCTCTAAAAGTACAGATGCTGTATATCAGTCATAATTTCAAGTATCATTCAGGTACTTTCTATCATAAGAGAAAGCAAGAAGCAATGGCAGAGAAATATTTTAATCTTAAGTTATAGAAAACATGTACACATTTTGAAAAGATTAAATGGAAGTAAGCATTTCAATAATAAAGCTGTCTTAGAATGCCCAACAGATGTTTAAAGAGGGTGAATAGGCAAACTAGATTTCAACTGAATCTCTTAGGGATACAGTTGATCATACTGTTTGACTCCAGTATCTGTCCAAAAATATGCTAATCTCTTTAATCAAATAACAATTTTTATTTTTAAAATAGCTCATAAATAAAATTTTATTGATGTGATGGTTTTTCTTTCTCTAATACATAGATCTGATTAACATATCTTGGGGTGGAGAACAGTCAATTTTCATAGGAATTTGAATGATGTTTTTTCCAAGATATTATTTATAAAGAACCTGAAGAAATGTGAAGCAACTCATTCCTCAGTTACTTCAAGGCTCCAATAACATAAGAATGCTGATGGAGTAACTCCCAAAACAGTTGGTTCTTCAGTTGGTCTATTTGTTTGGCTCTGTGTAAATAGCTATGAAACTATTATTTATTTTAGAACAAAAATCCACTTTTCTAAAAAAAAAAAACAGTCTTCTGTTTAGTTGTGACCTTACCTGAGTTTTGACCTCTGTGTACTGACCCATGTTATTAAATACAAGACATAACTTGTAGGTATGGTAGTGTGTCATTTTAATTAACAGATAATTCAAAAATAAGAATCTGTGTGTTTGTCTTTTGTGAAAATATTTAAAGATTGTATGCGTGTGTGTATGTCTGTATGTACATATATCTGTATCAGACAGAGTTCTCCAGAGAAAGAAACTGAACCAATAGGTTATGTGTGTGTGTGTGTGTGTGTGTGTGTGTGTGTGTGTGTGTGTGTAGAGAAAGAGAGAGAGAGAGAGAGAGAGAGAGAGAGAGAGAGAGAGAGAGTAAATTGGCAGACTGAAAACTCAGGCTGAAGCTGATGCTGCAGTCTGGAGAGAGAATTTCTTCTTGCTGGAAAACCATTTTTCCTCTTAAAGTCTCCCAGCTGATTGAATGAAACCCACCCATACTTTCAAGGGTAATCTCCTTTACTTAAAATCAATTAATTGTAGCTGTTAACTGCATCTACAAAGTACCTTCATAGCAATATCTAGATTAGTGTTTAATTAAATAATTGAGTGCTATAGCCTAGCCAAGTTGACACATAAAAGTAACCATCACAATATCTTACAGGAATATTTAATTCTTAGCTTTAGTTTTTTAAGCAATTGTTTGTTAGATAGTGAAATTGTCATTTTTTCTTTAAGTCATTATTTCTTTTTTTAAATCATTAAGTAAATTTCTTGATAGAGATTAGGTGTATTATCTTTAACATTTTTCTTCCTGAGAAGAAACACTACCACACTTATCAATGTTAGCTAACAAGATATTTTGTCTCTTACTTGTTAACCCAACATCACCTGTTTCTGATCATGCTCATGTTTTTGTGAAATTTTGGTGGTGGTCATAAGGCACTTTGGGTCTTAGAGCTCACCACAATTCATTATAAGGATGCTATTTTTAACAACATGGTAACTAACTATGTAGTTTTCCATTCTGTTGACTGTTCACATTTGTGAGAATTCTGTTCCTTTGTTAGTGACAGTAGCAAAAGTAACTTTATTCATAATTTTAGCTCTGTCAATTTTATAAAGCTCTTGATATTTAGAAGTCATTCTTGTGAGGATCATTTTATTTGAGATTGTGAGTTGTCCAGTAGTACATTATGCCAGTTAATATGACTGAAGACCAAATCAAGTAATATCCAGCTCTTGAGAGCCACATAGGAGAAATAATGAATTTTTTGTTCTTGGATTACATTGAATATGTAATTTTAAAATGGAATCATTAAAAGACATAAATATAGATGATATTCCAAAATATACCTTATTTCTTATTTCTCCTTAACCATAAGATAATAACCTTCAAAATGGGGCAGAAATACTTTCTCATAAGGCTTATAAGGGAGATTTGAAGCAGAAAAAAAACAATAATAATGTTGGAGATTATTGAGTGTGTACACCTACCATCACAAAGGATGTGCCAAATTGTCCTAAACATGTACAATTTTAATGTTTAAAAGCCTTAAAAATGTAGATACATAGCAGATACCTGTTGTGATCAATTTGCTCTGATGGTATTATACCAGAAAGTGCTTGTTTTCATGAATAATCAACAAATCTAGCCAACACTTTTCTTTGAAGCCATTGAGCTATGTTCTATTTTAAAAATTACTATTTCAGAAAATTATGCTACAGGCATACTGAAGTTGCAAATGTAATGTTGTGGTTGTTATACTGACTCTGTAGGGCATCCTGAATTAATAGTGACCTTTAGTATAATTTTTAAACAATCTGAATAAAGAAACAATTTTTACCTGAAAAGTGGTTGGAAAGAAAGTGTTTGGTTAAATTTGTATACTTTGTTTTTCCGGTTATATATCCATCAGTGACACAGATATAACACAAATACTTTTATGACATGATACATAATAGAATCAAATTTTGTATAATATTATTTTATATTGGATCCTGATTTTAAAAAGAAAAGGTTAGTCAATAGAAGTTTCAGTTTTATCTTTAACATCTCAATTCACATGTAGTTAGATTTTTAGGGGAAGGAAGAAATTTTTCTCTACTTTTCAGGTTCTTTGAGCTGCTCTAATAATCAAATCAACATGACACAGAGTAACAATAGAAAATAAACAAATTTAATTATACACATATGTATGGGAACCTCACATACATGAGAGGTTCAGAGACAGAAAGGTAAAATGAGGTATATATGAAATCTCGAGCTAAGGATGAGGTCAGACATCTTGGAAGTCATTCACAGGATGATAAGAGCAGATGGTCATTAATAAGTTTGCTCTGCCTCATAGATAGGTCATAAAAAGTTATTTCTGATGTTAACTGTGGGGGCATAAAAAATAGTTTCCCTCCCACTTTCTAAATTCTTCTAGCTGGGCTGATAATTAAATAAACAGAGATAGATTAACAGGAGAAAATATCCAAAATTTATTATATGAGTGTACATTCTGGGGTTCATAAGAATGTGACCTAAAACACATTGGGTAATTGAGGCTTATATGCCATTCTGGACAAAGGAGAAGGGAGGCAGGGAGTTGATATTTCAAAATAAAAATAATTCACAAGTAGGAGAATGAACAAACATATGATAAATTCTTTCTGGGCAATCCTGGAACAATGGGACACAGAGGGAAACAGGCTTTGTTTATTTCTTCCTATCTGTCACATATATGCTAATTCATATGTCCTAAAATGAATGTGCTAGGATGATTATGCTAAAGTTCCCTTCCTGAAGCAGGCTTTTATACCTGAATTAATTTAGGCAGTAAGGGGAGGGTCAAGATTCTTTTAAAATCTTTTAGAATTTCTTAATAACCAGCTTAAAACCAATGTCCCAACAGACACATTTTGGTGGCAGCAAAACTTAGGTCCCCTTCATAACTTGTATTAACTTGTAAATTAGGAGCAAGGCCCATAATTTAAGTTTTTTAAGGGAGAGGTAAAATTTACTTTTGAGCCCGCAGGGTCTTAATTACCTTCAACTTATAATAATACACATGCCAAAGTAGCACATCTTGGGAATTCCTGTTCTGATCCCTTCGATTTCATGCATGCCACCTAAAAATGCAAAGTTACATAGAGGATTCAGAATCCAGGGTATTAATGAGTTTATGACAAATACAGATCTAGAAGTGGTAGGAGGATAATTAAACTACTTTAGTAAAATTATAGTGCTGTACTCAGAAAAAGAAAAATGAAGTCATCAACACAGGAGATTAGCTAAGGTGCTATGTTTGATTTTTGTACCTTTGTACAACCTTGCCCTATGCTACCTAGAAGAAGATTAATGCATGAAATATATATTTGCCTTTTAACACAGTAAGAGAAGTTTTCTCAAAGTTTTATTGTACATATAGAATAATCTGCAAAACAAGGAGGAAAGTAATTTTCATTTCATTTGTAAAGTCTTTGTATAGATAATGGAAAAGAAAGATTATTCTCAAGTTATGGATTTGATTGCTATAATTAGAAATAGGATCTAAATGAAATTATTTATTAAACTAGAAATGCATTCAGGATTACAAAGCTTGGATGAAATGTATTTTCCCATGTTATGAAAATAAACATTCCGGTAAGCTAACCTTTGCATTTAATATAAATGGAGACAAAATAAAATAACTCCAAATCACATAAATGCTCCAGAGAGTTTCAAGGAGATAGGAAAGTGAGTTTGTTCATTTTCAGTATGCCATTTTATGGCTTTGGGAGGAATCCAAATGATTTTTTCTCATTCTTTGATATGGATTATGTTGAGTGTTGTGCTGATTGCATTTTGATTTTTGCTGTATAAAAATATATTTTACACAGTAAATAATAAAACTGTTCTGAATTGATTCATAGAATAGCAACAATTCATGACATTTCTGTCATCCAATGAACTGGGCTTTTCTGAACTGCTCCCACAAAGGAGGCATTGTTCACTGTTTGATGTCACCTGAGAGAGCAATTTGATTTTCAAGGTTGCTAAGTTTAAATTTTCTCAATTTTATGAGCTGAAGTGACATCATTCTGATATTTTTGCTGTGTGTAGCAGAGTTGAAATACAGCCAAATTGTAAAGTATGTGAGATTAATCTTTAGTTGCCTGCTATCTCCTTTCTCCTTTTCTAGTAGCCTTCTAAGACTCAAAGGACTGTATCTAATGGGGGAGTAGTATTGAGAGAGGCTGCAGAAATTGCCATATAGTAATTCTACTTAACTGAGGAAAGCTCACTGCTTCTACAGTGAAATTCTGTGAAAAAAATCATTAAAGGTAGTCTTACTGTGAAGTAATATACATATTATTTATATAATTCCCTCTAACACTCTGGATAACTTACAAAATATATAACTCACACTTATTTTTAGCATACACTTTATAATGTAAATAAGACAAGACAACTATTCAATGAGACACACCCGTTATGTTATTGATGTGGGAGATATAAGCACATAGATAAAATCATCAGCAATGGTGCACACTCCCGATTCAGAAATTTATAAATGGTTAAGCAAGAACCTTCATTATTTACCATTAGAAATAAGCTTATATGCACTTGCAAAATCACAAAATGGGTTACATGATGGCTGCAATCTTAAAAACCAGAGTGGATTTTTAAAAATCTCTATAGTAAGGTAAGTAACAGGTGTCTATCCTGCAGTGACTCCATTTCTTGAAACCATAGGAAAACTTTATGTAATGTTTCACTGCTCATCAGAGCCAGGGTAAATCTAAGTGCATTTGATAATGTGTTTGCTACTGCTCCAAGCAGTTAAAACATTTTGGAATGTTTCCTATTCAATTTTGGTCCTTAAGGCAATCCCATTCAGAGAGGTTTTTCCATATCAATATTCATGCCTTCTACTGGTTTCGCCTGTTATTTCAACTGATGTCTTATTAGTTGACATAATGAAAAGAGTGAATTGCCTAATCAAGCTTTTTATAGTACAAAGAACTGGAGAAAGATTTTTTAAAATTATATACATATAATGCATGTCATCAAAATCAGTGGCATTGTTAATGCGAATGAGCTCACAACAGTCACTTGAACCGAGGAACTACTTCTGCTTTTCCCCTATGATCATCACACATAATAGAGAAACAAAGATATACAGACTGTTAACATCGGTAAAGTGAAATTACAAAATTTATAATGGAATTAATGCTTTCAAAGCTATACACAGCAAAATGTGGCTCTGCATCTGCTAATTCATGCCTTTGCTAACAAGCTGTGCTGAAAGGCAGTCAGTGGGTTTTGTAGGAGAGTACTGTGAGTTGAGGGGTCGTGATTTATTTATTGTTTTTTTTTTTTTTTGATGCACATCTGTGGGCCATATGGTCAGGATCTTGATGAAAACAAATTGTCCATACCTTTCTTTCAGCATGAGGATAAGGTAATAAAAGTATCCAGAGTTATAGAACAACCTCAACAAAATCTGTTGATTTTACAGATTGAAGGTTGATACTGTCTATTACCTGGCTTATCTACTATCTACACATATCTCAGAATCAGGTCTATACACTCTTGCAATTAATGTATCAGAGACAATTTATGCTATTGTTAAACAAAAATCTTTGAAACTGAAAGCTTATCCTGAATGAAACAGTTTATTGAGCAATATGCCAGCCAGGAAAGGACCAGTTCTTAGGGTTTGCAGTCTAAACCATGAGCAGCAAGGCTAAATAGGGAAAACAAACATGTCCACTGTTCTGGGGTTGATGGGGCTCTTTTATACAGTGAGTTTGAGGAAGAAAAGTTTAAGTTGTTTTGAAAGGATTAATCTTGGCTATATATAAAAATGAGAGGGAGATGGTAAAGCAGAGAAAGTTCTGGGATAGGTGAATAGTCCATGACAAAGAAATATTTGATACCTCTTTATTAGGTAGGTAGTCAGGCATGAGTGACAGAAGTGAAGGCCCAGCTCTATAACCATAGAAACTTCACGTTAAGACCTTCCTTAAGCACCTCCCAGAAATACCTCCTTTTTAGGGTTATAAATTACCCCAAATCTTAGAGCACAAAGGCCATAAAAACTGCTAGCCTAAACCAGCTACATATGTATGTGCAGAAAGTACTGCCTAACCTCAGCCTCATTATACCATCATTACAATATCATGACTATTCCTGGAAGTTCATGAATCTAATTATAACAAACTGAATTCTGGGTAAGCACATGCACAGTAAGCAAAGTGTTATATAGCAGCCAACTGTCAGTCAAGGTGACCTCACATACAGATCATCTAGGACCTCCAGTCATGGCCCAAATATAAACAGACCTTCCCATTTCTGCCTTGTTACAGCATTCTTTGCTGGAAATCCGCCCCTCCCTTTGAGGCATACTGTCTTATCTTTTTACCTCTCAAATTACATAAGGCTGCAGCCTTCCCTAGCATGGCCCATCTCCTTCTAAAATGTACTTTCAATAAATCTTACTTTTTAAAAATCTCACCGACCTCTAATTCTTTGCCGTGTCAGCGGGGAAGAACCAAGAAAGAACACACAAAGCCGCTGTCCGCTATCCACCTCCTTCTCCTTCTCTATGCTGCTGGGGCAATGCAGGATTTCACCTCAACCCAGCAGTGACATCTGAATTGGTTGTAGGCAACAGTCCAGAATGATCACGTGTAAGCAGGATATGGTGGCCTCTGGTGTTAAGCTATTCCTTTTAGATAAGAGCTTAACTAGCAGCCTGGGGATTGATTCAAAATTTCAGTATACCTTCAGCAATGCGAATAGTCTTTTGTTGGTTTCTGCCCAGGGTTGTGTACTAACTAGTTAACTCTTCTCTCATCTTCTCACCCTCCCGACTGCTATAGTTTAATTTAAGATATCTCAGAATTTTTCTCTGTCACTGTCTTCTACAGAACTTAGATGTTTCTCCCTTCATCGAAGTGAGGACTGACTAGCACACTTTCTTTCCTAGAGCCAATGAAATCCAGCTTAGAAGAATACTCAAACTTACCCATTGTTTCTCAACAGTACAAAGACTCAGAATATAGGTGTTCATCTCCACAGCAGGTATATCTGCACATTTGTATTATTTTGATATTGTAGTCAGATGTTGCTAATGTCATCAATCAGGTACTTTCAATAACATTTTGTTTTTAAAAAATCTTTTTAATTCTATGACGAAGTGCACATCATTATAATGGAAGTCAATAAGAAGAGCTAGGACAAAGAAAATATCAAAGCAATGTGTGCTATCCACATGGTTAAAATATATATACACATATACATATATTGTAGTGGTGCGATCAATTCTAAGACCCACAGAGCCAATTGAGATGAATTGTGAGCCTTTATTAGCCGGCCAGTGGCTGACTCTACCATGCAGGGTCCGAGGAGATCAGCCCCGAGCTTCTAGTGGAGGCAGCTTATAAAGCTTAAGACCATATCCTGGTGGTCTTATGAACAAGCAAGCAAGCAGATTACAAAAAGCAGATATTGGCTGTAAAGGTCTTACACAAAGATAAATGTCCTATACAAAGGTAAATGTCCTATACAAAGGTAAATGTCCTCAGGGAACTCTTAGATCAAACAGGGTGGAGCAGGCAGTTTCCGCATCTGCATCCTGGTGGTGGTCAGTGCTTTCCTGGGGGCTGGCGCCTGGAGATATTACTTCTCTGTGACTGATTTACTGGAAAGTTTTTTACTTCTCCAGTATTATATATATGCATATATGTATCTTGGAAATCAAGTGATTTAATAAGGAATATGATGTCTTTAGTTTTCAGAGATAATAGTAATCATTGGTCTATAAGTACTGAGTTTTGAGTTGTTTAGCCAGAAGCAAGATCCTGGGGCTGTGTGCAAATAATTTCCATTCCTTGTGTCTTATGACTTGTGGCACACAGTTTGCAAGCCAGCCAACTAATTGTGGGTGCCTTCTGTGATCGGAACAAAAAATGAAACTAACTGGTCTATATGAGAATTTGCCCCATGATGTTGATCTTTTTAATCCATGCTGCCTGTAAACAGTGCAGCAAAAAGTTCTAATTCAAAGTAAAAATAAGAGTATCACTTGTCCAAATTGCTCACAATCATTCCTTATTGCTATGATGGCAATTCTGAAGTTGAGTGAAAAAATAAGTGGATTATGCATTATAGATGACACAAAGAATTTTTGCTTAAAGTAGAATGAAAGATAAAACAACATGGTGACACCGTTTACTTTTAATGGTATTCAAGAAATCATTTGAAATGAAAATTGTTAAATTGCCTTAAAGTGGATCTGGTTTAATTATCTTTAAATGATAAGTACTGGGACGGTTGTCTTTACATCTTATGACTTAAATAGCTTTTAAGTTAAATGTACCTTAAGCTGGCCTTGTAATCACTGGTGACATTTTCTCTGAAAGACCACCTACATTTGGTAATAGCAAGTAATCTACCATAAAAGGATGTGTAGATTTTCCTCTTTGATCAGCTGGAATTGAATAAAAAGCACAGAATACCAAAGTGAAGTACTAGACAAGGCTTTATTGGGGGTCTGCGGGTCACTGGTCCAGGTAGGGGCCAGAGAAGTCACGCCCAAAGGGGATGAGGGAGTTGTTTTTAAAGGCTTTTTTGGTCCTGGATGTGCTGGGTGTGGTGTTCCATTGTTCTGTTCCCATGGTTAGGGTCTTTCCATGCCCGGAAGGTCCCTGGTGAAATGTGAGGTCTCGATTGCATCAGCCCTCGGCCATCTTAGGTATTAAGCCACCTCATTGTTAGCGACTTAATGGCATCTGCAGGCGACCGAACACTCTTCATTTAACTTTGTCCTAAAAGGAGTTAAAGGGTAATTACAACTAGTAAGTTATTATAACATATTTTGTATTACTAGTCACAATCATGTGTGCCATTTAAATTTGTGATAAAAAATAATCTGCATTTACTTAGGTTTGGCTGAAAGATGATATGCTTATCCAGTCCACTTAAATTTGATAACATGAGTTTAATAACTCAATCTCACAAGAACAATTTCCCATGAGATTTCCAGATAGTACAGCTGTGCTCTTAGCTGTGTAACCTGTAGGAACTGTCTAAATTGGCACACTTCATCTTGGATTTACCTGGTCATAAACATGCTATTTCTAGAACCGTTTTTAGTCACCATCTGTGATATGCACATATCTTTTTGACCGTACCACATGCTAATAGTTAACAAGTTATTAGTTGCTAAATAGTTTATGCCTCTGTCGGAATGGAAAAATCAGCCTCTATCTTTCAAGTTATGGCTAGACTGATATTATAATCAAATTAACACATGACCGAGGAGTAGAAGAAAAACAAATTAAAGTTTAATAACATGTATACGTATTGGATAAATTTGAGAGACCCAGAGACACTGAGTAACTGCTCCTCTTCACCTTTCGTGAGGCAATTTTATTTTGTTTTTAGAGAGGCGGATTATGTCATCATATTTATCTTAGATGATAGAATACTGGAGAGCAATATTCGAGCGAGTTAAAAGCAGTAGCAACTGAAAACTTATTAAAATGCTGCTGTGTGTAAAGTACTGTTACCACTTACTGGCAATACAGAGTGAGGGGGAGCAGAGTTTACCATTCAAAAATACGACTCTTTGAGGATATTGATTATTTTAAGCTGGTTAATTTTAAGAAACAGCAGACAGGGGAGACATTCTGAAATCCAAGTAGAAGCTACCCTTTGTGAGGGACATTTACATCTGTTAGAGAAATCTCCATTTGTAAGGATGTTTCCTTGTACCAGTCCTTCCTTCACTATCAGTAGAAAAGGCAAGGACTTAAATCTGCATAACAATCATACCCTCCTCTGCTGTGTTTTCCTGGTAACCTCTTAAAACTGACTCCCCTTGAGATCTTTTGTCTTTAGCTGAAGGTGATATTTAATGTGATAGATTTTGCAATTTTGGTGAGTTACTCAGTGTTCGTGGTCTCTCCCATGTATCTAGGAGATATACATGTTATTAAACTTTATTTTTTTCTCCTGCTAATTTGTTTTATGTTAATTTGATTATTAGATCAGCCAGAAGAATTGTGAAGGGTAGAGGAAAATATTTTCTGTCTGAGAAGAGATAGGTGTGATATTTGTGGGAGGGGATTGTTGTGACCGGAATAACCAGACTCAACCTGAGTGCTCTGATATTAGAGGCAGTTTATTAGCCAGCGGCTGTCCTTCCAAAGGAGCAGCCCCGAAACATAAAGGTACAAGGGTTTTAAGCCCTAAATCCTATAAATCATTCTGTCTGAACACAAAGGTCTATTTTTCTTCTATTCTCTACCCGTCGACCCACAGGTTGTGCAAGCGGGGCGTACAGAAGCAGAAAGCGTACTGTTAAAATGTCAGGTTCCCATGGGTAACTGTTAGGTTCCCAGGGGTAATAGTCAAACAATAACTTTTCAAGCAGGCAGGTGTCCAGAAGCAAGACGTGGCAATTAGCACGTAGGCTCCTATCCTTAACCCATTGCTACATCTTTGTGACCTTTTCAGTAGCATGTTATCACAGGATTATAAATATCAAAATGTGAATTAGTGAAGCATGTAAAAATATCAAACAGAAGTTGGAGATTAAATTAGAATTTGCAGAGAGTTAGACCTAAACAAGTAGCAAAGAATGATGGAAGGGCATGAAAGGCAGAGCATTTCAATCCAGAGAATGACAGGAACAAAATGTGAGGCTATTGAGACTTTTACCTGGCACCTTAACCAGGTGCTACTAAAGGAATTTTTTATGTTGACTTTGCCGCTAATTACATGTGTATATGCAATTCCATAAAAGCTGTCGTTAATTAACTACAAGATGGCATTATTTTGGTTATGATTATTTCAGACAACTGTTTTTCTGTGGAAATTATTATTTCAGACATATTTCTGTTCACGTGATTACCACAAATATATCAGAAATGCTCTCATATATATTTTTCATTGTTTACTGCCTGGTGGGAGCGGGAAGGGAGAGGAGAACTAAGCTGTAATTGTGGCCAGCCCAGTTCTCCTGACTCACTTGACTAGTAGCCATTATTGATCCCTTTGTCTTCTCTAAAGAGTTCCACTACCTACTCCCTGACCCCTAGGAAGATTAACAACTGTTGGGAGCCACACGGGAGAAGCAAAATGGCCACGGCCTGTAAGGTTCCTGCTTCTCTTCCTGGAGCCAAGACAAAGAGCCCGCGCGCGCCAAAACAAAGAGCCCGCGCGCGCCAAGACATCCGCACTGCCTACCCCTCACATCACCTCCCCCCACTTGAGCGCCCCTCTTCCCTCAACCAATCCCCTGCCTATAAGTATCTCTCTAACCCCCTCCCTCTCTGTATATATATATCCCCATTTTGTAATAAAATTTGGAGGCTTGATCAGAATACTGTCTTGCCTCCGCTCTTCTTTCGCCCCCATTTTCTTTCAGGTCGGATCCTCCTCGTCCCCCCCACGAATAACTAAGTCCTGCGGGTCGGGACAAACAACCTAACTTACACACCTTTTACGAGCACCAAATATGTTCAAAATAGGTATAAACAACAGACTTGCAAGTTCAGAGGTAACAGTGGGTGGGGCAGCTATAGATGTGGACATGAAATTTTCCTTGTCACCTCTTGCTGCCAACCTCCCTCCACAGGTATTATGTTCTCTTTGTTTTCTTCCACCACTATTTAAAATGCTGCTTTTCATTTGTTAATTTAAACAGAAAAACAAATGTCTCAGCTCCTGCGGATCTTTAACAAAATATCATACAACAAAGTCTCATTTCATAATAGTGAGATGTTTTTACCTGTTCCTCATGAATATAATTACAATCTTCCTGACATGTGATTTCAGAAAGCATCCTCCTTTTTGTTTGCTAAAGCCTTCCCCTGGCTACTAAGTGCATTAAGTGTTACGGAGCGCACCCAGACAAGATGACCTCAGAGCCAAATTAGAACCAAAAAGAAAACTTTATTATGAATTCGAATCCGGGCTCAAGCCTCCACTGACGCAGCAGCGAGAATAAGAGCCCCGATCCTTAGCATGGGGTTCCTTATATTAGGTTTATGGCGGGCTAACTTTGTGCACGCAGGACGGGTTGCAGTTCCTTATTGACTAACCATATGGCCTGATTATGGCCTGACCTTTATTATGGCCTGGGCGGAGAATTCCGGCCCTTGGTCAGAGGGGATTGCAGTCTACCTTGCTGGGGGAATTTAAAATTTTCCATTCCGCCATCTTAGATCTTACATTGCCGTCTTAAATACATAAATTCTCATGACCCGTTACATAAGTAGACTACAAAGAGGGTAGGAAGGTGCTCTGCTATAGGGTTCAGTAATTCAAGAACTCCATCATTTGAATTTGACCGGCTTTTCTTTCATTCCTGACAACTTGAGCCGTTTCAGCGGTGTGCTATGCCATTGCGTTGAAAGGTCACGTTCCCACTACCAGAGTGAAAAGTGAAGAATTGAAGAATTTAATTAAACAAACGATCCAGACTTTGATTTTTTTTCATTTTTCCTAAAATTACCCAGGTATTTATTTCATTGTGTTTTGACCTCAGAATATAATTACCAACAGGAAAATACAGATTAAACGTATCTTTATGGTATAAACAATTCTGTTGCCATCCGTTGTTACAGCCAGATTTAAAATGTGAAATGGATCTAGTCCTTGGAGAAAAATCTAACAAATACAAGCTGTTAAAATGTAACGCTATCATATTTAGTAAACCGTTTGTCCGTGATAGGACGTGTTTTGGAAGCCACATCTTACTTCTTCCTTTATAGTCATAATATTTCTACCAAAAAGAAGAGGCACTTAAACAGCCCCTATCTCTCTCCCTTGTGGCTATGTAGGTGACAGAAAATTTTCACTGATCTCTTTTGCATTTGTCTCAGGATCTTCTTTTTTCTTGTTTGATTTACATTATAAGGAACAGTTATCGAATGCTGATGAGGCACTGGGTCAAGTCTCCAGCCAGTTTTTGTTTTTTGTTTTTTCATTTTGGCTAATTTGTTTCAGAAAGTTAGATACCTGTCTTGCCCTTAATTGGGAACCTCTATGGTTAGTTGAAACTATTTCCCATAGCTGTCTAAGATGTGCTTGTGACTGCCTGACCAGGTGAATAGGTAAACATTTCAGTCTTTGCTCATGAGAATAAATCACCTTGTTTGGATGGAGCTCGGAGAGAAGTGAATTAGAATTTTAGCTGTAGCCTTCTCTGTGCTTAGTGGAATTCCTCCATCTTTTGTGATGCAAATAGTAATTTATTTCTGCCCAACAGCAAGCAGTTCAACCACAAGGATTTAGTTTCCTTCCAAGGTGGGGGAACTGGTTAAACCTGCTGTTATGCTTTTATACAACATTCTTATTTACAACTATTTTTTAATGAGTTATGTCTGAGTAGCTGTTGTATGATCCTCTTGATATCAGGGCTTGTGAAGCAGAATGGTTAATGATGCATGCCTTGCTAGTTCCAGTGGAGCACATTGCAGATTGACTATAGTGTCATGGACTATATGCAAACCTCATAATAAATAGAACAGTGCCACCTTTTGGTCATAAAGTAGGAAAACAAATGAGGATGACTAGGATTCTGCAAGGCAGAGAGGTGATTTCAAACTATTTGAGAATAATTTTGGTGGTCATGCAATCTACAAATAACAATAACCCAATTCTTTTCTTTTTTTCTTTTTTTCTTTCTCCTTTGTGGAAGCACCTAGCTTTGACTGCATGCATTTCGTATAATAATTATGTTTCAAGAGGAACTGAATTATAGTACATTCTAATTATGTTTTGTACAGGAATGAGTTGCACATTCATTATGTAGGTAATCTCAAGAATACCATGGTTACTATTGTACACATGGCAACTGCTTTTATACAATGACAATTAGTCTGAGAAAATATTTGAGGAGAATTTTGAAAGAAGAAATAATTGAGCATTGCAGTATTTGTTTAGGATTGTGAGTTAGATGCTGATTTTAATTAAAAAAATATTTTGAGTGTCTTGTTCTTTCCTTATCTAGCCTTTCTCACAATACAGTAAAATATCAATGAATTGGATTAGAATCATTCACATTGAAATTCAGTTCCCTTTATTAACATTTTAGAAGACAGAGGCAAATTATAAGAAAGCAAGATGATAGCAGGCATTTAATCAGAAAAGATAATCCCAGGGTACGTACTGATAGATATCTATAAACAATCTCCCCAACCTCCTATACTGTATACAAATCAGTGCAATAGAGATTGATGTCCAGAACTTGTAAGATTTGAATTTTAAAAGAAACATAGAAATATATTCACTGGGTACCTACTGGGAGAATGTGGGGACTAAAAAAACCTTTTCTCCCACCTAAATTCTTCTTTGTTAAATAATCAATTTAACAGAGACAGATTAACAAGAGAAAGTCAAAATTTAATACATGTACATGAGGAATTCACAGAAGCATGAAAATTCCAAAGACAGGTAAAATTTGGTATATATGTCATTTTTGACATAGGAGGAAAGGGGAGTAGGGTTGTGAGACTTCTAAGGAAGTAGGAAATTTACAGGTAGTCGAAGAAGAGAGGAACGTAGTGATAGAGAGATTTTTGCTAGGCATTTCAGAATCAATGAGACACAGGGGTATCACGGAACATACCCACTGCTAGACAGCCTCTCATCCACCATACTCAATTCAAATTAGGCTGCTAAAGTGAACAACCTAAAATTCTCTTCCTGAAACAGGCCCCTCATCTGAATCTCTTAAACAGGAAAGCGGGAAGGGCCAAAGGCTCCCTCTATATCCCCTGTTTCCCAACAATCAGTTTAAAATCAGCATCCTGACTTGAAATCTTAGGGTGGCAAAACTTTGGTCCTCTTCAAGAACAAATAATTTTTTAAAGTTAAAATCCGTATCCCACTCACAGTCTTCAAAATGTATTGTAGCGCTAAGTTAAATTTTCTTTGTTCAAAAATTTTCCCAAATAATTCCTCATACTAATTTTCACTACATAAAAGAAGTTTCTGTGTATACTGAAATATTTTTAGAAGAGTTTTCAGGTTTTATTAGTTAAAAAATAAATTAGTTTAATTAATTAATTAATGGTGTTAATGGTGAATTATTGGAGACAGTTTCACTTAACCTGAAGGAAGGAATAATGTAACTCTTGATTTATGAGCAAAACTGGTAAAAAGCTGTTATTGAAATATATTGGGCTTCTTCAGCTGTGAAAGTTGATTCTTACTCAACTAGACATAGGATTACCCTTTCCAAAGAGAAGGAGGATAAAGATCATTTCAATGGCCAAAAAGTTTGCCTTGATGGTTCTTATTCAAATGCCACACCCACTAAGGTCTTCTTTGGCAAGATACGGTCACTGAGGACTCTTGGGCAGCTCCTGGAGCTTTTCCACACAGAATCTATGTTTCGGGTGTTACCCTTTCAGACAAAGTTTGAACATGGGCAGAATATTTGCTTTTCTTCCCCCAACCAATACTGTGTAATCCAGCATGTTTCCTGTTGTGCCATAGCTGCTAGGAAAAGGAAAATTCAGTCCCAAACAGTAGTTGCTAGCATATTTTAGGTACCTAAAAACATTTAGTTTTTCTAGATCTCTTTAGTCATCTCTATTTAGCTTTAATTATGATGAATTGCATTATGTTTTATTTTGATAGTGTCTTAGTCAGCTAGGGATAACCTAACAAAATACCATAGACTGGGTAGTTTAAACAACAGAAATTTATTTCTCACATTATTGAGGCTGAGAAGTCCAAGTTCAAGGTGACATCAAGGTGGCTTTCATTCTATCTCACTGTGTGCTCACATGACATCTTCTTGAGGGGGGGGGTGGGGAGAGGATGAATGCACTGTGTCTTTTTCATAAGGGCACTAGTTCTATTTTGATGGCCCCACCATCATAACCCTTCATGACTTCTAACCCTTCATGACTTTTTCTAACCCAAATTACTTCCCAAAGACTTCCTCTTCAAATACCATCACATTGGGCATTTAGGGTGTCAACATATGAATTTTTGAAGGTCATAAGCATTCAATCCATAACAAGTAGTTTCTTCAAATCTTTAGGAAAGAAGTGGGGCTTAACTATAAAACTATAAATATCACATATATAAGACACTGTGTTAGGCACTAAAAAGGATAGAAATATATTTAAGGACTTTACCTTTAAAGAGTTTTTATTTGTCAGTAAAAGCAAGTGCAAGTAAGTATATCTCAATTTGCCTTGTGAATTAAACTTAGTTTTCAAAATTAACATTTTAAATCATATATATGTAGTATTAAAACCAATGTAACATATTTTAAGTAAAGTTTTTATCTTTACTTGCATAAACTGTGTTTAATTTAATATGTTTAGATATAGCAATGTTCTTATTATTGCAGAAAACTGAATATATTTAATTTTGTCTTGTCTACCTTGATTGAAAATACTTCGAACTAGTTCAATTCATTATCTGAATGTAGTTGTAACATACTGTTTGTTATATTTGATATACTTTGTGCATAGACATAATATGCTGTATTGTATAATAAAAGTAATGAATTTTTAATTCTGTGGAAGTATACCAAATAATGGAAATTAGAAAGATTAAATATATACTTCTCTTCAACTCAACATATATTTAATTAGATATAATATTCTACTTAAGGAAACTGTCAGGGTTGAGAAACCATAAGATTTGAGTTATTTTTTTTCCTTAAATATCTTAATTTCTTGTGATTTTTTATGTGTGTATTTATTTTCCTTTCTGAGGGACCTACTTCAAAGCCTTATTAAAAAGCTTTACTGCTTCTTAATGTATCATAGACAAAGAGAATATTCTTTTCTCACATATGCTGGGCTTCTAGGAGATGTCACTGGTGAATCAAAAAAAAAATCAAGAGCTTGCTCTTTTATCAAAATTATCAAGCCCCATCCAGACAAAGGAATACAATAAACCAACATTTAGACTTATTTTGCCCCATTGACTCACAGATTTCAAAGGACGAAACAATGCATCAGCAGAAACCAAATTTTCCTCTGCTTTTATCTTCTTCTTGAATTATGGCTTCTTCCATCTTTGAATAGAAATTTGCTGAGCTATAAAATACCTGTCTGCTATACGGTTCACTAGATAGGTTCATGGCATGATCATATATCTACAAAAGCTTCCTGACTCCAAACTCCCACAACTAGCCTGGCCTAGTACCTGACTAAAAAGGACCCTCCTTCTTAAAATAGACTGAGCTAAAAAATGAAACATAAAATATAATATTTTTAATAGACATTAATAGATTGAGTTTTCCAGTTTTACTAGGTTTAAAGTTTAAAAAAGTACTTAGAGAACACAGCAAAGTAGAGAGAACTAGAGAGAAATTTTCAGTAGTGGAAGATGACTACTTGATTCATAAAGTCTGAATCTTGGGAGGTATTCTGTGGGAGTTCCTTTAGAAGTCAAGGTACATGTATGGGCCAAGGCTCTGGGTGAGGTGGTATAAAAGAGAAGAGCAGAGAGACAGTTCTGCAAAATATCAACTAAGTCTTCTTCATAATTTTGCCTAAAATCAAGTCTGCTCTATACTTGTCAGTAAATCATTATTAAAGAACTGGCTCTTAGAAAAATATCAACAAAAAAGGAATATCAGGCAACCATGAGAGCCACTATGAGACACCTATACTGCATTTTCAAATGACCTGAAAGTTTTCAGATTACCAGAGAGTACTAATGTGTGTGCTGAAAGAATTCAGCCATCCATTTTTTTTAATTCTAGTTTACATATTTAAGTAGCAAAAATGACATTATGTTCTTTAGTTTTAAATTTTATTTTTCTTTTGGATAATAAATGCACATGGCAAGCATTGTACTAGTTAAAAAGTTATATAAGGAATAGAAAAAAAGGCGTAGATGACAGAGGCTAGCAACCAAATCAAAGTTATGACAAAAACATGGAATAAACAGAAAGCAGAGTCACCTGGGATCTAGATGAACAAAAGCACTACAGTTAGGGAGAGAAATAAGAAATTGCCCTGCAATGGGAGGAGCTAAGACAAGATAAATATAAGGCTGCTCAGTCCCAAGCAGCTGAGTGGGACAGAGGCTGTGGCATCTGCTGACACCTCTTAAAGGGGCTGTGTCCATGAGCAGACTTTTGTTGTGACAGACCTGCTCACTCTGAGCACCAGCACCAGGGCGGATGCTGTGAAGGCACCAGGGACTTACAGGGGACACTGAGTTGTTGGAGTGAGGATCAGAGGTGAGATATTCTCCTGGACAGAAATGCTGCTGGTATCCATTGTTTCTTTATTGAGCCCTCCCCACTCCCTGTATGCAGACTCAGCACTGCCATCCATAGCTGAGACCTCATCAAAATGGATAACAGAGATTGCTCTGCCCAGTGGATTTTCTGAAACTCCACCTCCCCCAACTTGTGCCCTCACTCAAGCCATATCCTGGTGTGTCCTCAGCAAGTCAGCTGCTCCTTGCTGAGCAGCACCTAGACTCACACTCGTGTCAGCTGACCACAGTTTCTGGCATGGCCTCTTGAGGCAACTATAAGCACAGCATCTGTGGATTGCTTGCTGAATTTTAACAGGTGGCCCCAGAAGGGCACAAGTTGGGGCTAAACTTGGCCTACAGCTGAACTCCTCTCAGGACTGTGCCACTGAACAACTATTACACAAAGCCATGCTGATAGGACCAGGAGATTTAGGAGCTTTGCTGAGTACATAGAAATAGACACAGAAAGGCAACCAAAATGGGAAGACAAAGAAGCAGAAACCATATGAGAGAACAGAACAGAGATCCAGGAACAATGGAGTCAGGCAATCTAACAGATGCAGAGTTCAAAACTCTGCTTATAAAGATGCTCAATGAACTTAGAGGAAAGGTAGATGTACTCAGTGAGAACTTTAACAAAGAAATAGAACACGTAAAATGGAAATAGAAATTATAAAAGGGAACCAGTCGGAAGTGAAGAACACATTATCTGAGATGAAGAGAATATTAGAGGGAATCTACAGAGTGGATAAAGAAGATCAAATCACCGATATAGAGGATGGGGAAGCCAAGGACATTCAATTAAAATGGCAAGAAAAAAAAGAATCCAAGACTAATAATAATTTAAGGAGCCTCTGAGACACAATTAAATGTAAAAATATTTGTGTCATAGGGATACCATAAGAGGGAGAACAAGAAGTTGAAAACCTATTTGAAGAAATAATGATGGAAAACTTCTCTAACCTGTTGAAGGAAATAGACATACAACCCCAAGAAGCACAGAGAGTCCCTCAAAAAGTGAACCCAAAGAGGCCCACACCAAAAGACCTCAAAATTAAAACGCCAAAGGTTAAATACAAAAAGAATCTTAAAAACAGCCAGAGAAAAGCAGTTAGTTACCTACAAGGGAGCACCCACAAGACTGGCAGCTGATTTCTCAAAAGAAACTTCTGCAAGACAGAAGGGTTTGGCACAAAATATTCCATGTGATAAAAACCTAGGTTCTACAACCAAGAATTCTTTATCCAGTAAAGCTATCATTTAGAGTTGAAGGACAGATAAGGAGTTTCCCATACAAAAAATAAGCTAAAGGAATTTATCAACACCAAGCCAGAATTACAGAAAATGTTGGAAGGACTTCTTTACAAAGAAAAAACGTTAATAAAGAATGGTAATAACTACATGTCTATCAATAAGCACGTCGAATGCAAAAAAAAATTAAGTGCTCCAACCAAAAGATGGGGTGGCTGAAAGGATAAGAAAATAAGACCCCTATATAGGCTACCTACAAGAGACTCACTTCAGATTAAAAGACACACACAGGTGAAAAGAAAGGGGATGGAGGAAGATATTGCCTTTATGAAACTAGAGGGTATTACGCTAAATGAAGTAAATCAGATAAAAACAAATATTGCATGATTTCATGTACATGTGGAATCTAAAGAACAAAATAAACAACAATAACAACAAAAACAGAAACAAACTCATAAATACAGAGGGGAGGGGGGTTGGGGCGATGGCAAAAAGGCCAAAAGGATTAGTAATACAAATGAATAGTTATATAAAATGGACAAGTGTAGCATAAGGAAAATAGTTAACAGTGTTGTAATAAATTTGTAAGGAAAAAGAAGGGTACTAGATTTAGTGGGGTGACCACTTCATGAGTTATATAGATCTCTAATTTCTACTGTACAACTGAAACTAACATTAATATATGCCAACTATAATTTAAAAAAATCATTGCATTGTACAATGTAAATACAAGCAACTAATTGTCTATTATATTTTAATAAAGCCAGAAAAAAAATTGTGTGGTGATAAATGAGTCTCTAATACTTAGTTGCCATGTTTTCAGTCCCCTGTTTCCCAAAGAAAATCTATATTACCAATTTCCTGGATATCCTTCCAGACATATTCTATAAATATACAATCATATCTATGTGTGTATCCTCATTTGTTTTAACAATAATGAGAGCACGTTCTACAACTCTGTTCTGCATCTTCCTTTGTAAATTAAAAATGCATCTTGAATGTCTTTCTGTTTGGATCTAAATAGAGCTTTCTATTCTTATTAGCAGCTGCATAGTATTTCCTCGTATGAATGTACCATTATTTATGTAAACATCATCTATGGAAGAACAAATTTGTTTTCAATTTTTCTGTACTATAGACAAATTTGCAATGAATATTCTTGCATATTTATCTTTGTGGGCATAGGCAAGTATATATCTAGATAAATTTCTAGAAATGGAATGTTTAGCTCAAAAGGAATGTGGATTTTAAATTTCAATAAATATAAATCACAATTAGATTAAAATATTTTGAGTATTAGATAATATAATGAACATCCAGCACTGAGGAATGACTACAAAAATCTTTTAATTTAAGCCTGAATTTGTTCCACATTTATTAATCAAATAGTTATTGAGCATCTACCATAAGACAGACAATAATCTAGGCACCAGAGAGACAGTAAAGTTCTTGCTCTCAGTTATATTCCATTAGGGAGCTTACATAGATGATATGGAGGGCAGTTTACACAGTTGTCCTCTTTTATTCAGGCACAGGGCTTAGTAAAAGATAGACTGGCTTCCTCTATCGCTTGTGCTTTAATTTGCTTTTCCCCTAGTGCTACTGTTGTTATAAGAATTAGTCTTGGGGCTAGAGAAAATATCCAGAAAATTCCTTCCAGCAAGCTGGACCCCCAGAACAATGGCAATAAAAAGCGATTATGACATATACTTCCCTGATGTCAGGAATCATTCTTAATCTGAGCACTTTTTGTGACAGTTGATATTCTAGGATATTCACCCCCTTTCAAATTTGGCAGCTCTTGATATTTAACCTCAGTATCACAGATTCATGTTTCATGTGTCAGCTAATATGTTGTCCATGTTGAGTCTCCATGGAACATACATAGCTCTTTCCAGTCAGCAGTAATAGAGTAAACCCTGTACTCAATTATATGACAAACAATTAACACCAGCCTGTGTACTCAATAAATTGTTGGTTGGTTGCTGGCTCTATTTAGAAATTGAGAATGGTAATTATGTCAGTAGCATATTTCAGCTAGTAATACAACAGGCAAGATGAGTAAGGCATTTGTTTAGAGCAGCTGGTTCTTTGGATGGACAGAAACCCAGATGGCATAGTTTTGAGTGACTGAGCATTATTAGTAAGTTTATGCAAGTGTTCTAGCACATAGTCATCTCAGCTTTAGGAAGATTTCAGTTGGGTTTTCCCAGTTAAGAACTTAGAACACAAAGCTAGAACATAAAGAAAATACTTTGAGTAATAAAAGTGATTAAAAAATGAATGAAGATTTCATTTATTATTTTGGCACATTCTAATTTTTAGAAAGCATAAGCAAAACTAATTGTAAGTTAGGTCAAGTGATATTTATGAAATTAAAATACATTTCCTTTTTTCTGGCTATAAATAATAAACTATATTGACTTTTATTTTTAATGAAATAGAGTGAAAACCCAATTGGATCTTATACAACATATATTCTTAAGTATGAAAAAAAAAGTTGGAAAAATGAGTTGACATAGTCTTGATTCTTCTATTCTGATTTCTAAATATTCTTTTGGGAGAGCTTCTCTGGGACAATATATGCAGCCCAGAAGAGTCAGAAAACTACTTTTCTGTGTTAAGAGCTAGATGTCTATTAATCACTAACAATCTCATATAAAATAGATTTTTGTGTGTGTGAGAAATTTTAAATTTTCCAGAAAATATATGTTTCTGAAAGGAGAAACAAGTGGCATTTATAATTTTAGAGTCCACTTGTGGAGTATCATCTCTTGAATATATTGAGAATTTTGGTTTTTTAGACTTATTTGTTTATATTTATTGATGACTCAATTAATATGATTTCAGTGGCCAAAAGAAGTATTTATGGTTTAGTGCTTTCTCAATAAGTAAATTGGAGAAATTATGTGACAATACAGTCCATTGCTTGGTGCTGAACCATTATAATGCAGCAATGTGCTTGAAATTCGTTACCATGAAATCTACATACTATCCATGTGTTCTCTTAAAAATCAGGTATTTGCAAAAGGCTACCCAAAGAAGAAATGTAAAAAGTGAACCCCTTATTTAATAAGAAATTTACTTATTTTCTCATGAGAGAGTATAAACAAAAATAAAATGAGATATATTTGATTAAGCAAAAAGACCATGTAAGTTAATATCAATTGTTTCATAGATACAAATTTGTTGTTACCTTTTTCATTCCCTGCATTCGTTATATTATACCTATCCAAATATAGAAATTAGCACACTTGCTTAAACATGTTATTTTATATATACTCACTTTTTTTATTTCTCTCACATAGTACCAATATCGAAGACAGTTTCAGTAACAATTAACATCATTTTATAATTACATAAAGTTTGAATTTCTGAAGTCTCTGTAAAACTAGTAGGAAAAACCTCATTCAATGTTTCTGCTCCATTTTTGGAGGGAGATGGTTGGCCTCTCCTAGTTTCCACAGAATGTATGTATTCACAGCAGTCAACATGGTACTACTTCTATTCTGCTGGCTTTCTTGAAAATACGGTAGTCGTAGTTGGTGAATTTTTTTTTCTCCTTTATTTCTCTAGTGTTTTTCAAGGGAGTTTAAGATGTGTACAGATGGAGTGATGTGTGTGTGTGTGTGTGTGTGTGTGTGTGTGTGTGTGTATGCTTTTAGTGCTCCTGTAAAGAACTAGAGGATAGGTAACATTTAGACAATTCTCAAAATTTCTGTTTCTCATTCATAAAGCCTGACATTGGAATTTATGCTATAGAACTGCCCTGATTGCCAAGATACACCATGTCAAAGTATTGTACTTGTATAATACCCACCCTTAAAATCTCTGGGATAAAAGAGTAGTTTTTAAGGGTGAACAATGAGAGTGGGAGCTTTTATTAATGTTGCTTGAAGTATTACCTACACATGTGTTTTTTTTTTCTTTCAGGTAATTATGTCCCTAGTATTTTTTAAAAAGTATTCTAACAATCCAAAATAATTGATATCCTTTTCCACAAATCCTTACTTATCAAACATGGTTTTGTTTCCCCTTAAATCAAGTAAAAGTCTACAGTAATAATTTTGAAAAAGCAAAGAAACTTCTAGGTGTTCCATGATTTGTTTTTAGAGTTCTCATTATTTGCATATAACATATATATATATCAGAGGAAGTATAACAATAAAAAATTGAGATAGTTATATATTAAAATGCTGAAAATAATTTCTAGAAATACTGTGGATAATAGCAAAACCCATAACTTTTAACTCTAAATATTGTATTTTCATCGCTAGAAAAGCTATACAAAACTTTAAGATTGATAATAAATTTTATGGCATATGTATGCAACTATCTACTAACTTGTACATGTAAAATTCATTTAAATCTCCCATGTAATCCCTGATATCATTAAAATACTATAGAGAAGAGGAACTTTAGACATACTTTTCATCTACATAGTAATTTTATTATAGAAATATTCCAAATAATACACCATTGATTATAAGTTATATCTGAATTTGAATAAGTGTCCTTTGCTGAATCAGAACTATGTCTTTCTATCCTGTTGAGGTATGGCTCTCATATTCAAGACAACTGACTGTAAACTACAAGATTTGAGTCAATAAGTTCAATGCTTCTGCCTATCATTTAGTAATAATCCTTATTAGTAAAACAATAACACAAGGTCTTTTAACTATGTAGGAAAGGCAAATTCAATGAGTTTCTAGTTTTGTGTCTAGATTGTATTGCTTTTCTTAGGTTGATAGTCAACTTTGGCTTTTGGCTGTTCCCAGGTATGTTTTTGATAGACATGGCTTTACATGAAAGAGAAAGGATATCATTACACTACATCAATATATGATGACAAACTGCCCCCAGAAATTGTTTCAGTTGCTAATATGGAGGTTGAGCTTGTACTGCTTACCACATTCATTAAATATGAGAAATTCTATTGCTTTAAAAATTTTTATTTAACATGGAGTGTATGCAAAATAATATTCATAAATTCTTGTGGTAGCAGGTGGGACAACCAACTTTGTGCCATTGTAACCTGACTGTGCTCACCTTGGCTGTACTTCTTATACCTCACACTCTGTCTCAGGGACTTCTCTGATGCCTGGGTACATGCTTGGAGGTTATGCACAGATTGGAAAAGAGAGAGTTAATGCACCCTAGGGTAACTCAAGCCAATCACAAAATATTTTTGTCTTTTGGAAATTGATAATTCTGAAATGTTTTCATAGAGGGCTCCATAGTAGTTGAAGTTGAGTTTTCCATAGTTGAGAATACTCCATTATACTGGCTTTCCTTCTTTTTCAGTTTCACTTTCCTCAAAATAATTATTCGCATGCAAATCCTTATTCGTGGGTAGAAGATGGGTGGAGTAAGGACTCAGACTGATGATTATATTGTTATTCAAGTGTTACCAACTTTATATTCCAGGATAAGCCATTTTGATCATTGTGTCTAATGTTTTGTGCAGTGGATTCAACTTAATGATAATTTGCTTATTATTTTATATTAATTCCATGAGACATATTGGCTTATAAACTCTATTTTCCTTGTAAGGCTAGTCTCAGGGAAATGAGCCTGGGACTGTTCCCTCTTTTTCTACAATCTGGAATAGTTTGTATAAAATTGAAATTATTTATTTATTGGTTGCTTGACTGATCTCATTCATACAATTATCTGGTCTTAAAGTTTTCATTGTGAAAATATTTTAAATTATGATTTTATGTCTTTAATATTGGATATTACCTTTATTCCTAAGACACTTATTAAATTCTTTTATCTTAATTTTAGAATTTATGTGGATAAAGTTATTTCTCATATCCCGTCTCTTTTTCATTCCAAATATTATTTATTTGTGTATCTCTCTTTTTTTATTTACTCCCTCCTTTTTTTTTCTTTTGCCATTTTAGGTTCTTATTTTTACTTATTTATTTTTGTTCAATTTTATTAGTGTCTTCAAAAAAACTTTTGCTTTATTTTTCCTTCCTTATTCTAAATTTGCTTTCTAGTCCATTTCTGCTCTTATATTTATTTTTCTCTTGTATTTTCTTTAAGTTTATTTTTTTGTTCTTTTTCTCATTTCTTTAGTTGGTTTCTCAGCCCATTCATTTTCAGACTTTATTCATTTCTAATGTTATCATTTAAGAAAATAATTTTCCTTCTAAGTACTGCTTTAGATGTACTCACTCTTGCTCTCTCTCTCTCTCCCTCCCTCCCTATTTCTCCACACTGCCTTTTAAATGGCCTTCTGCTAGGCTTTCTCAACATAAAGTAGCATTAGAGTAGTTGGACTTCTTACCTGGTTGCTCAGGGGTTCAACAGACTGAAAAAATTCTGCTAAAGATGAGGCTTGGAACTGACACAGCATTATTCCACCCTTCTCTATCAGCCAAAACAATCCTAGTCTATCGCAGATTCAAAAGGAGAAGAAAATGTGGAGAAATAGACCTCATATCTCAATGGTCAAAGAATTTGAAGCCAAATTTAATGTGATGAAAGTTGAATCCCTGAAATTATAATATATAGTATTTAATTATTGTTTAACTTAACAAATTTTCTAATTTTAACTATGATTTCTCCTTTGACCTAGGAGTTACTTAGAAGTATGTTTTTAATTTCTTAGTAAACATTGAGTATTTTTAAATATATCTTTATGTCAATGATTTATAGTTTAACTGTATTATTGTCAGTAAGTTTGCTCCATGTTATAATGTCAATATGTTTATTGAGACTTAAATTTTTATTCAGAATGTAAATTTTTTCTAGATTTGTTTTAGATAATTGGTAATCTGCAGTGTTCTATATGTATCCATTAGATCAGATTTGCTAATTAGATTTTTCAAATATTCTATATTCTTACTGAATTCTTTGCCTTTTTACTTTTCCAAATAAGGAGAAAAAGGTTAGTTAAAAATCTCCAACTATAATTGTGGGTTTTAAAATTTCTCTTGTAAGTCTGTCAGTTTCTGCTTTATACATTTTGAGGCAATGTTATCGGTACATATATATTGAGAATTACTATATCTTCTTGGTAAAATGACCTTTTGTCATTATGTAGCTGCACTCCTTATCACTCTACCATAAAGTATATTTTATTTATTTTATTTGATATCCATAGAGGTAAACTAGTTTTATTTAAAATAGTACTTGTTATATTTTTTCTAATAATTTTACTTCACTATTTTCCCTCCTATGTTTTAGTTGTAGCTCTTATGAATGGCACGTCATTATATAGATAAAAAGGTCTGATTATGTTTTTATAAGACTATTCAGTCCATTTACATTTATTATAAATATTGGTATGTTTGGATATTTCTCTGCTATCTTATTTTATGCCTTCTATTTGCCTCAACTTTTCTATATTTGTTTTTATCATCTTTCTTGACTGCTTTTGGTTTATTTTTTTCCCATTTTTTTCTTCTACTCTTTTAAAATGTATATACACTGTGTTTATTTCTTAAATGAGAACCACAAGAAATTTAACATGACTACTTAATTTATGAAAGCCTAACTTAATCAATATCTTTGCATTCCTTCAATCAATTTAAGAATCTTAGAGTACATTAAGGACAATATTCCTTCCCACTCATATGTTATCATTGTGTATTTTATATCTATACAACTCCATGAAACATTTTTATTTTCATAAAGTCAGTATTTGCCACTGTCTTTTGTATTTTTTCCTTCTTGTATCTCAGGCCTCCTGTCTGGAATAATTTTTCTGCTTCTTGAGGTATTTACTTTGGTATTTGTTTTAGTAATGGTCTGGTAGTATAATCCTCAATATGTTTTGATTAGCCTTAAATTGTCTTTATTTTACCCTCATTTTTAAATATATTTCTTTTGGAAATAGATCTAAGTCGACATCTTTTTTTTTTTTCTCAGCACAAAGAAGATCCAAATTTAATACCTTTTGGCTTCCACTGTTGCTTTTTAATAGTCAGTCATCAGTATAACTGTATTTTTTGTACAAGATTTGTCTTACCTTTTTTCTCCCAGCTGATTTTAAAGTTTTCTCTTTATAGTATTCTTTATTTCCACTATGATGTGTGTAAAAGTGAGTTTCTTTTCATGTAAACTCTTTGAGATATAGTGTGCTTGTCCGATTTGTAGATTATTGTCTTTTTATGTTCTGGAAAATTCTTAGCCATTAAATCTTTAAATATTACCTCTGCCCCTTTCTCTCCCTCCCCTCTTTTGGAACTCTAATTATATGGGTGGTAAAACTTTTTCACTCCATATTCCGTATCTTTTAAATTCTTTTTGAATATTTTATATCTCTATGTCTCTTTATGAGGTATGCTGGTGATTTCTTTAGATCTAGCTTCCAGTTTTTTATGTTGTTAGCTGTGTTTAATGATTTTACCCACAATTAAAAATTTAAAAGTTATTATAAATTAAATATCCTGAAATGCTACTTCTTTTAGATATGCTATTACTTATATTTTTAAACCTCACCTTTATTTTCTGAGACTTTAAACACAATTTTTAATATTATGTTTTATAGTTTCAACCCCTGAAGTCTTGATGGGTTAATAATCTGGTGTCTGTTTCTGTTGGTTCTTAAGCATTGTACTTTGTTTTCTGTTTTGTCTTTTTTTTAATATTCATAGTACTTGGGTGGTCATACTGGTGGAAATTAAGTTCCATGTGAAGAGAATTGGATTCATTGATAAATAATGAATACCTGCCTATATAAAGATGTACCTCTAGTCAATGATAAGATGTGTTATTCTCCTGGCATTTATTAATTAGGGTATGATAGAGTTATGCAATGACATTAAAAAATGCTCAATTGTTTTTAAATCTCTTAGAAATTGGTACGCTATATATAAAATTGGAATTTTCATTAGATTTACATTTTGGGGGTTAAAATGATTCCTAATTTTTTTTAAAAAAATTTAGGATCAAATTAGGTTTCTAGCTTTTGATTTTTCCAAGAAAGTATACTGTTTCAAACATATGCTATCATATACTATTATCAGCATTTCATGTAAGATAGGACATGTTAACATCAACAAAAGTAGAAAAGATAAAGAATAATCCTTCTGAAAAAGGGACAGTGGGTGGTTAAACTGACTATACAAAATTGTACCTTTTGTAACTTTACCACAGACCAGTAAAATCAGAAACATTAACCAGAACTGTGGTCTATGGATTAGCATTTGGAAACTATTATGTTAAAAGGAAAACCTAAAAATTTCAAATTTAGGAATTTAATCTCCATAGAGATCGGTTACCTTTCTCTGTTCAAGTAATATAGACTCTAGCCCTGACTCTATCCATCTAACTCCAAATGCATGTTACTGGTTGCAAGATTATTGATGACAAAATGTGACTAGTGACAATTTATTCTTTTACTTAAAAAAATGATGAAAAAGTGTTTAAAATTCACACCTTAATGCATACAGAACATCAATATCCTTTCCTCTGTGAAAAGTAGCTTCTATTGTCTATCATCATTTTTTTTTGCTTTTTTTTGGATACTCAGAAGTCTGAGATTGCTGATTATAACATAAATGTATTGCCCTTATTGCATAATATAAGCTCCGGGAAAAAGGGCCCAGTCACTTCTAACATTTCCTCACCATTTCTTGTAAAAACAAAATATCTAAAATCCTTTCGTAGTTGCGCAAGTTTTAGCATTAAAGTGAAAAAAAATATCATTCTTTTCTTTCTTTAATCGTCTTTCCTTCCTTCTGCACCAATAGATAGATGAAACCCTTTATCACTGCTCTCTCTGCCAAACACATTTCTCCTGAGATGGTGAAACTGCTAAGCTTTCTTATTTGTAGGATGGAAAATAAGGCTGATTGCTCATTTTTTTTTGCTTCTTATTTTCCAGTGGTCCAAGAAAAAGAATGCTAAGTGTTATAATAGTGAGTGTCTCCTTATTCTCACTACCCATAAACCTCTCGCCTTGCCACCCTCACCTCCACCCATCCTTACTCTGGGCAGCTAGAAGGAAATTTGTTATATCCTAGACTTTGAAGGCAACCTTTGCTGATATTCATTTTGCCTTTGCAATACAATAAAAAGTACCCTTCTACCTCCTGGCATGTAAAGACCTCATTAATTTTATTCTAATTGTACAACTTTATTTCGGATACATTGATATAAATGGAAATAACAAGAGCAGATTCAGCTGGACTGCAAATCTTATTTGAGACCACAGTTTTATTATTCAAATTCTTCTAAAAGTTAGTCAGACTTTTCTATGTGTGAATTTTAAAAAATACCTCAATGCAACAGGAAAGAAAAAATGGGATAATATTTATATGTTGGAGACAAAAGTTTTAAATCATAAGGAAAATGTAAGTCATGTTGTTTCACCCTCCTATTTGACTAACTTAACTAATTAACTAAGCCAGGTGGCTCAGTTCTTTTATTAGGTAACTTAATCATAACATTCTTTATAACATTGATACAATTAGAATATGTTTGCCTAATGTAACCTCTGCCTCCTTTCATAATTACTTCTTTTAAACATAGAAATCTAATGCAAGTTATAATTTGATCAGTCTAATAAGTTCAAAGAATCTAAAAATAATTAAAATGCTTTTATATAAATTAAGCAAATTAACTGAAGTATTTATTAGCCTTTGTTTTCTCATTTTCAATTACAATACTAGGATGAGAGGTTTAACAGTTCTCCAGCTGTTTTAGATATTCCACAAACCAGACTATTTCATTCTTCTTAAACCTCTGGCAATGTCCTTTTTTTTCAGATTATATTAGCCTCTATCAGAATTTCTGAAAGATATTCTTAGAACTTCTGTTCCTTAAGATGTTAATATGTGTTACCTGAAGGAAGAATACCATAATCGAACAATTTTGGGAATACCTGGTTAATCAAATGTAAACAGAATTATTTATTAACTTGCTTATTTGTTTATTCAGTGAATATTTGTGCTCCAGGTACTGTTTAATCAACATTTGAGAAGACAGAACAAGGCCTTGTCACCATGCACTTAGACTTTAGGGAAGAACATAGATAAACAGCAAATATGCAACATTAATATCAGACAGATCAAACTGCTGTGATGTATATTAAAGTAGGATAGATGATGAAGAGTGAAAGGGGTAGAGCTCATTTCAAATAGGTAAAGGAAGACCTCTCAGAGCAAGTGTTATTTGAGCAGAAACTTGAATGAAATGATAAAGCCAGCCATGCTATCATCCTGGTGGTCGTGGGAGTTTTTTTAACTAGAAGAGCAAGCAAATTCAGAAGTCAAATAAGCTTGATGTATTTGAGGACAAGCATGAGGGCCAGTGTGGCTGGAGTGTAATAGTGAGGTTGATAGTGGTAGGGAATGAGGTCCAAGATGCAGTGAATGTCCAGATTATGCAGAGTCTGGTAAGCCATAGTAAAGAGTTTAGGTATTATTACTAGGTTTCTCATGATTTGGAAGATTTAATGTCCTGTTGTACACTCTCAAGCAAGAGTATTGTATACACTTTCCCAAAGTTATATAACCATGGATCTTCTTTTCTATGGAATATCTCCCAAGATTAGGTATTAAGTGTGATTCTTAAAATATATTTGGAGAAATATTGGACTAGGTGCTTCTGAACCAGTGATTTTAGTTAGAATATGTGAATCATATATTCTATGTATGTATTCTATGTATCATATATTCATAGTATTATTGACTAAAGTATAATGTACAAAGAACTCAATTCAAATTTCTATTTATATTCTCACATTCCAGCATTAGTATGAGTTCCATTTCAATCACTTTTCAATCTTAATTCACTTTGAATTTTCTTAGAAACAAATGAACCAATTCATGTTAATGAGAGGTTTTGGAGGAAGAGACTTGGGGAAGGCAGTCTATTTAAATATTGAAAAAAACTTGCTATTTTTATTGAAATGCTTTTTTTCTTGCTCTTTCCACAGTCATTTCATATTCATAAATCATGTAATGTCTTGTTATTTTTATATTATGAATTAAGAATTCTTTTGGTGCTCTCTAGAACAACAACTTCTCCTTCTCCTACCTCCTCCTCTTCTCCCCCATCTCCACCCTCCTCCTGCCTCTTCTTCTTTTTGGTTCTCGTAAAACACTTTTAATTATGGAATGATTGAGATTTACACATTAAAATAATTATTTCCCTTATTCTTTCATATTTTTTATCTACCTGTGCCTAAAGTCATGTCGTATTTATTCAATACTTTCATTTATATGGTGTTATATAAGATATTATAGAGTACAACTCAATAAGTCATAGGTCCTTTTATCTGTGAGTTTCTTGTTGAAGACAGGCTACACTGGTTGTGAGCGTAAAACATTTATTAATACTTAGTATAAGAAAGGCAGTCTCCTAGAAGTGTTAGTTATAGAAAACATGAGAAAGGAAATAAAGAGATTTTGGTGCTTATGTGTTTATTTTTGATGAACAATGTTACCATCCTCCTTATTTTCAAAAAGTAGTGAATTACTGCTATCAAGCATATTGGGAAAGACTAGTAGGAAGGAGAAGATGTCAGTCAGTCTCATTTAAATCCATGTTTCCCGGAGCCTCTAGAAATCAGGAATTTAGGGGCTACAGATCTTCTAGAAGTTTAGTTTAGTTTCAGCCATGTAAAGTCTGTTCACTGTGGGAAAAGCTTCAGTGTTTGTGTTCTAGCTTAAGATAGCCACCACTTCCGCATAGTATAAATAAAAACTAGTTTCCCTGCTATAAAAGGAAGTGAAAGAGTTCATCCAGGTGGTGATCTTGGCCTCTTTTATGCACATATTTAGTCGTTTACTTGATATTGCCACTTGGATGGCTGAAAGACAGTACCTTAAACTCAAAATGCCCACAATAGAATACACAGGATCTCTTCAACATCTCCTAAATATAGTCCTCTATACATGTTTCTCTAGTTTTATGTGTGATACTGCTATGCCTATAGTTGCAAAGCCAAAAAGATGGTGTTACCCTCAATTCCTTCATTACCTTTACCTCTTCATCCAACCCATTACCACATCTCATTTATTTTATTTCTTTCTAAATCTTTTGAAACTACCTATTTGCTTCCATCTCCAATTAAACAAACCATTCCAACTAGCATAAAATTTCCCTTATACTAATTAAAGTAATAACCTTCCTAAAGGATACATTTTAATTGAGTCTCACTTACTTCCTCATTCATTCTTAATAGTCAATCAACAGTAGAATGGATAAACTGATAGGTACAATAACATATGTGAGATGTAACACAAATGTGGTATGCTGAGTGAAAGAAGCTAATGTGAAGATTGCATATTACATGATTCCACTTATACGAATTGCCAGAGTAAGCAAAACTAAACTAAGGAGACAAAAATCAGATCAGATCAATAGTTGCTTTTGGGAGTTAAGGATTGACTGGAAAGTGGCACAAAGGCATTTTTTGGCATAATGAAAATATTCTGTGACTTGATATGCATTTATTAGAACCCTTAAAATATGAGCATTTCATTGTTTATAAATTACACCTCAATAAAATTAATGCATATCCAATCATTTACTACCTTTACACCACTCCCAAATTCAATTGTTTCTTTTGTTATTAAAACATAACTAAAATCTTTACATGGTTTATAGTCTTTGGCTCTTGCTTTCTTCTCCAACCTCAACTCCCAGCATACTTTCTGTTTTCTGGACATTCTAATTTTTTTTTTCAGTTTCTCAAAATGTTTTTGTGCTTCTTGGCTCCAGGTTCTTGTATATTCTTTTATTTCTGCTTAGAATTCCCTCCTCCCATTATGCTTTGCTTAGTTAACTGATATTCATTCTTCACATTTTAGCTCAAACAGCACTTTGACTGAGAAGCCTTTTCTAACCTCCCTAACTAGGATAATCCCTCCTATTAAGTACTATTTAATGCTATTCTCCTTCATACCTTTAGCATTCTTGCTTTTTTTAAAAATTAAATATTAACTTTTAAACAAAGTTTATCTTGATCACTGTACTATGATCTTCATTCTAACAGAGTCTATGTCTATTTTACATTACCATCCTGTCCTTGAGCTCAACACATTGCTTGGCACATGTTAGGCACTCCATATTTACTGAATGGATGGATGGATTGACGTGATTGAAGAATGCGCTCATGATCTCTGGTATATTTGATAGGATGAAAGAGCATTATAGTGCATAAAATAAAAATCATAAAGAAATGCATGTTGAAATCATCCTAAGAAGGTAGGAAGTTGAAATTGGTATAAAGATGTTGTAGTGAGTTTGGTGTGATACAAAGGAGAAAGTGGAGACAAAATTCAGCAATGCTGGCACTGTGCCACAGATAGGTGATTCCTACTTTTGATGAAGTAGCAACATTCCTCATGATGAGAGCAATAACCGAGAGAGAGAGAGAGATAGAGAGAGAGAGAGAGAGAGAGAGAGAGAGAGAGAGAGAGAGAGAGAGAGAGAGAAAACCTAGGAAACACAGGCTACCAATTAGAATAGTAATACTATGTAGAAGTCATGGAGAATCTGTTTTGTCTCACTAGCTGGAAGAACTTTTCTCTCCATTTGCTAAATTGCCTCATAAGGCAGGGATCTCTCTCACAAAAATTATTTTAAAATTGTCTGCATTTCTGTCTGTGAGTGATATTACAGAAGACTTTTTACATCAGATGGGAAATAGTACAAGATGAGTTTTATTCTATATCAAAATTTCATGTTTTAAGACACGATGTTTTATTCTTCAGGCACTAATTATATTATGAGGAGATAAAGTGAAAATATTAAAAAGTGTGGTGTATGACCTAAAGGAATGAATGAAATACTACTAGACTTGTAAAGAGCAAAGATCTCTTCTGGCTGGGGAGACCAAACACTTTTATTAGAGAAGGTGGCATATGAGCAAGGCCTTGAGAGTCAATGAAGTATTCAAATAGTCAAGGAAAGAGAGAGATTCATGGTAAAATGTTTAGTTGTGGCAAAGGTCTAGTGGTGAGAATGCTCACATTCAAGAAATAGCAACAGTTTAGAATGGCCGAAGTATAGGGTATGCACTATGAGGTCCCAAATAGATAAGGTTGGAAAATAAAACCACAGCGATACAGATTTAAAATTTGGAAGGATTCTTAGAAACCTTCTAATGCAAAAGCACTCATTTTATGTAAGAAAATTGAGATCACAAGAACATGAATTGACTTAGTCCATACTACTCTGTTGTTATGTGACTGAGCATAGCTTTGAACCCCATTCTGTTTGATTCTTAAGCCAATAGTTTTCTATTATACTACATTCTCATTACATTATACCTCACTGCCATACTTGGAATGGCTGTAAGAGTCAGATTAAGGCATTTATCTTTTACACTACACATATGGGAAATTATGGAAAGATTTTGAGCATGGAGTAAATAATATGATTAGATTTGTGTTTTAGAAATCTTATGGTTGGAGGAGGAAATAAGGAACATCAAAGGACAATTAGATATAAAAGGGAAGCTATGTTCATCATGACTCTCTTTCAAAAATACATATTGTTAGACTTTTACAGTTGGCAACATGAAATATGGAACTAGAGATCAGGACAGTTGTTAGGTCTGGAGAAAGAGATCTGGGGGTCATTCAAACAAAGATGATAGAAAGTTTAAGACATGAAGTAAATGGCCTTTAAAAAGAAAAGTATAGTAAACAACAAGTAGAAAAACCAAAAGATAGAACCTTAAGTAGTATTCACTTTTCTGCATGGAAGGAGAAAAGGAAATCATTGATGGAGATAGAGAAAGTATGGTTAAAAGAAATGAAAAAAAAGGAGTATATAACTTGTCACACAAAGCCAAATTTTAAGAAAGATGGACTTGTAGGAGGACAGTATTCTACTGTACAAAGAGACAGAGTAAGATAACTTAAGTAAAAAATGTTGATAAGACATTCACAAATACTTTTAACAATGCTTCTTTATATTCACAGAGTAATACTCTGATGCAGGCAAAGGGAGAAAACCTTTCTTCTTTTCTACTTCAATGAGAATTGAGCCTATTTAAGTATAGAATTGCTTAGCTTTTATTAGGAGCCACCAGGTAACACAGGATCCTAAGTATATTCAAAAGCTGCTTGGGGAACTGTCATATCTGAAGCTTAGTGCAGCTGCTGCATGTTTCACAAGAAAAAGTATCTGTTTCATATTATTGCATTGACTATTCCAGTTTCTATGTAAAGGGCAACTGAATGATATTTTGCTGTGAGATAGTCTGGCTTTCTGGATTGGATTTCTCTGATAGCCTATCCTACCCTTTACTCAATTGTTTGAATTTTCAGGGCATAGAATTTATAATCTTCTAGGGCCCCCTTTGCTGTTTTCCTTTTTCTTGCCTATTCTTTTTTTTCTTTAGCTTTTAAATTAAAAAATGAAGGCAATACTGGCATTTATACTGTAACTCACAGTATAAATTATGAGCAAACTTAATGTGATTATAACTAATTATTTTAATTTTATTTAGTTAACATTAAGTTTTCTTCCCATCCCTCTGAATTGTTATATTTTATATATCTCTTATGAAAGTTTGACATTTATTAAAGATACATAATTACTGTAATGGAAATAAAGTACCTTCCATTCACTATAATGGTCCCACTCTTGGATTGTTCCTTTAACTATTTATCTGGGTGAATTAAAATGCAACTTCTATAGTCATACACCTTGAATTTTTTTTAAATAGGGTTTGTATGTATATAAATTTTCACCAAATCATCTATGCAGTGGTATTTGTAAAATATCTCTTTAGATTAAGAGTGTGGCTAATAGAGAACATCACTAAGTGGTGTGGTTTGAAATTATCACATTTTTTTTAGGATTAGGAGTTGATTTTCTAGTTTAAATTTTTTTATTTAATTAAGTATACTGTTTCAAAATAATTTTAGAGTCATTAAATCACATGCATACATAGGTATATGATTTAGTCTGATTTTTAAGAAATCAGGGTCAGGACCCACAAGTCCAGTTGGTTAATCAATGATACTCATGAGTTAAAAGTCTGTCCTATATTAGCTTAAGCCAGTGGTTTAATCAAAGGTCTTTTTTTTTACCCTGCAAGAGACATTTGTTAGTGCCTGGAGCCGATTTTGGTTGTCACAACTAGAGATTGAGTAGACAATACTGTTGGCATATAGTGGGTAAAGTTGAGAGATACAGCCAGACATCTTTCACAACAAAGAATTATCTGGCTTGAAATGTCAATAGTGCCGAGGTTAAGAAACCTTGGCTAAAGAAAGTCCAGCTTTTTAGATAAAACCCTCGTTTTTTAACTATAGCCAATCTTTTCACAAATATAAATCACTAGAAAGACTGAAGATGTCAGTTCAAATATCTCCTTGTAAATCTTTCTCACTAGAGGAAGCAGTAGGGTTGTGGGAAGGCAATGTTAGAAAACCTGGTACTTGTATTGGGCTCCCACTATACACCAGATAACCTATTAGGTGCTTTGAACATATTATTTCACTTAATCCTCATACAGAAATCTTACGAGGTAGGCCATTTTTATAAATATTCAAAATGAGACTCAGAGAAGTAAGAATAAATTTTCAAGGTCATACTGTGTATCAGTAGAATTGCAATTGGCCACACCACAGTGAATGTTCTTTCACTAAACTGGAAAGGCCATTCAAAATACTTAATATAAATAGTGCAGCACTGGCTCAAAATTCCTATATGAAAGCCATCTCATTATTATTCAGTAAAAGTAGTGTAACCTTAAAAAAATTTTGCTTGCACAAACCAATTCAAGAACATATCAAATTCTGTCCCATCTTTGAAAAAAATAGAGACTGATGATATTGCCTTTATAAAAGAAAAGTCCTTTCAAAGCATAATTTGTTTCATCTTACTAGATATGACCAAATTGAATGATCTCTATAGGTCTTTTCCAGTCTTTATTCCCCAGTTTCTGTTACTTAAATCCTAAATTGATATTTCATAAACAGAAAATATTCAGAAGTAGACACTAAAAGAGAGACAGGAAAGACACAGAAACAGAAAAAGAAAGCATACATGTGTCTAAGAGTGTGCTTTTAGGATATTTTAGTACCAAGGCATGACTGTATCAGACATGTTATAGTAAAAATTAATTTACTATGATTTTGAAATAAAGTTCAGAACCAATCTACATAGCATGGCCCACTTAATTAAAACCCCTATACCCTACTATCTTGGAGACAAGGACAACAACAAAAACCTAGTGCTATAGAATGTCTAGGTATCCAGAATTTAAGAACTATGCATATGGCAACATCAATATGTCCTCATATATAATACAACCACTTTGATCGGAAAATGTATAAACACTATTCTTATGACAATTGTGTTATTAAATTGATTTGCCAACTACTATGTGGGAGAAGGGGCTTTTTCACATCTCTGGTCTGAGTTGACATTGGGAAGAGGCTATCTTCCCTGCCTCCCTCAAGGACTCCACTCATATCTCTAAGATTAGTGATTAATTACTGTTTTTGATGAACAAAGTTATTCTATCACATTTGTAATTTTATGACCCATACCCTTGCCTTAATTTTTTAAGCAAATTTTACACCTCACACAGCATAATTAGAAAAGGTCTAAATTGGAAGCCTCTCACACTGAATAATGAAGTGATTGAGGTGAGGGAAATGCATACAGTAGAACATTATTTCCTGTAGTTCCAGAGGACAAAACAGAGATGTAGGGTGGTAGCTTTTCTCTATTGTTTTATGGGGGAACATTTGCAAAGAAGCCTTGGGGGGGTTCTACTTTTGAAAGCATGTTCTTACACTGGATATTTTATGTACATCAGGGATTTGAAAATGAGAAGGTTTAATCCGTAGACTACTTTTAACCAGCATATCCTAGGAAACAAAGCTCCCTTGGATGCAGAATGCTGGTGAGGCCAAAGAAAGGAATGTTTATGTAATGCTGGCATTCTAGTTCATGAAATTACTTTTTCATCTAGCTCTAAATTCATACCATAATAAAGGAAAAATAAAGACAATATTGAAATTGGAATGTAAGAGATTGCATGGAGAATGATGTTTATATTTTAGTATTATTCTAATCTAGAGTCAGAGAAAGGAAAAGCAACTCTTTATCACTGAAATGCCCCAAAATCAAACAAACAAACAAAAATACCCACACACAAATGCTTGAGTTTAATTTTAAACACAGGAATAAAATTATATAAATTTAAGAAATCTGGTATTTCACTGTCCTCTGTAGCACTGTGCTGAACACTTATAGTCTTAAGGTTGGTCATTTATAAGGTGTGAATGCAGAGCCCATTAGGATCTTGTTCAAATCATTTATGATCTCTCTTTCCATTTGCATTTAGTTTTACAGTTTTAAATCCACCCTACAGATTGGCGACTTAAATTTGAAATGCAATAGAAGTATTTTAAATTTTATTGGAATGAGACTTTTATCAAAGGCAGGCATTTGAATGTTCATATTCTTCATATTGACCTTTAAAATCTAGGTAAGTTTTAGTGAGGAAAAGATGGAAAAATGACTCATTCTAAACATTTACAAGATGAAAAAAGATGATCATGAAATTCACTGATGCAAAATGCAGAAATGTCTTTGCATTTTGTATTAATGTCATCTCCTCCTACTTTCTTCTCATGAGGAAATGTGCATCTTTATTCCTCTCATGAGACCCATCTTTAAGTAAGGCTACATCGTGTCTGCAGAATAATCTACAGCAGGCTGACAGCCTGTTGAAGAAATTCTGCACAGTGAATATTTATGAAGCCTCTGATTATTTAAAAATGTATTGACTTTTAACTTTTATTATGACCCATGAAATGCAGGCTATCTATGTGCATATAGATGGTGTGGACATGTACATGTTCCTATATATCATGTCACTTGACTTAGACATAGAAATAGAAAGTTCCATCTTTATTAAAAACACTGTAGTAGATTATTTCTTGAAGCTCACCAGCAGTTTTTTTGTGGAATGAAAATTACCATCTAAATGACTAAACTCCCACAGAGATGCTATAAGATATTTGGTGTGCACTTGACAGGTTAATTATAAAGATGAAGATTATAACAGTAATTTGATTTGTCAATTTAAAATACAAGTATTAAACAAATAGCTTATAATTAAATTTAAAAAAATAAGCAATTAATGACTACTAATGGTAATCAAAACAGGTAAGAAGTTAAGTGTTATACTCTACAAAATTAGATTTGTAGATTGATTTTTCAATACTCTTTCTGATACTCAATGTTCAAGAAGCTGAGTAAAAACAGGCACAAACAGAATTCATAAAGTCAAAATGTATAGTATGCATGCAGGATGTTTGGCTAATAAAGAAAATTTACTGAAATTTACTGTGCAAAGGACTTAAAATTAAGGATTCAAATGGTCCTTAAAAAGTAGCCTAATACATAATTATATGTGACTATGAGGAAAACTTGAGTTTCTCATGCTACCATAAAAGTATTATAATATAGGCATTTAAAAGTGTTCTTTTTTCCAGATGAGACAATTCTCAAAAGTCTGAGTTCCCACCGATCAAATTCACATCAAAGAAATTAGAGGTGTTTAAAGAAGCTGGTCTGTGGTCCCTCTGGCAGCATAATCCTATGACAAAGAGTCATAGGCAATTCTGGCAGCATCTGGACAGCTGCACAGAGTCCCAATCTACCTAATGGTCTGTCAGCTCTCAATGTTGCAAAACTCTCACAAATTTTGGCATACAGATTTAGCAAGGCCTATCCAGGCTGGCTTCACGATCACCAGACCGAGTCTATGTTTTTTTGGGCTAAGGAAAATTAAATCTAAAACCACAGGGAAGAATATGTGCCTTATTAAAAAAATATATTTTAAACTGGTTTCTGTTTCTCACTAATTTGATAACTTATTACAGGATTGCCTTTGAGGCACAGAATGTTTTAGCATTCTTGTAAGGTGATATTAAGGTATTTAGTGTTTCTCTATGGCTCTAAGTGCACTGAGGCATAATTCTTTATGGTCTGACACAGATGTGTATTTTGTAATGATAATGGTCAATCATGGCTAAGATAGAGAATGTCTAAAATACTGATAAACCATCTTGATTGATTTTCTGGTAGATTGTGGGATAGGTTATGGAGTGTAGATGAGGGAGAAAAGAGGACAAATAGTATGAACCTTGATACTAAAAATGAAATCTGCATTTTTTTAAAGTAAGTGTTTGCTTACTATTAGAACATAAAAAAAATCTCAATGCTGAAGATGCTTTGCTAAAATAGATAAAACTGACAGAAATGTTTTATCAACAATAGATTTTGAGTTTAGTAGTCGTTTTATCCACAGTACGCATGGACTAATGTGGATAAATAGACATAAGTATGATAATTTCAATAATAATATATGCCCTTCCTGAATTTAGGCAAGCACTAGAATTTGTAAAGCCTAAGTCAATGCTACTAAGAACCCCCAAAACTACAAGTGATCTATTCTAATAATTTAGATTCCTGATCTGCCTTCATCTGAATTATCTATAAAATTGACCTCTTCATTCTCCAAATCCTTGGCAGAGAAACCTGCAATAGGGATTATTAATAAGTATATTTTATTATAATATGCTAATGATAAAATATCTATTTAATTTTATATATTAATATATGTAAATATAAATTTTTCTTATTTATGACATTTTTCTTGCATTTTGATTCTTCTTGTCTCTATAGCTAGATTACACACACACACACACACACACACACACACACACACACACGCTTGCTTTAAAGGGCCAGCATTTGCAGTTGACCCACAGATGGTTTAGAGATCTCTTTATAGCTAGATAAAGAGAATGTTAAATAAAAATAATATTTCCTGCAGTTGGTAATGGCCTCTTAGGATTACAGCTATAATTTTTCATTCAATTTTCCCTTTTCTGGTTGTAAACTGACTTCTTAATTTAGATACTGAATATGTCCTCAGGTATTTTACATCCATGCCTCATCAACAATGTCAATTTAGAGGGTAAGTGCTTGGAGCATGGGAACCACCTTTTACCCTTCCTTAAACATGCATTGTACATTAATGAGTGTTTAATATTTGTAGATAGTTATCAACTTGTATTGAATATTAATGAGACCCCTCTAAAAACCAGATACTATGCTGGAAGCTGGGAATAGATTAGTAAACAGATAAACTCCCAGCTTTAATGAGTTCTATATTATAGGGTTGGGGGGCAGATAGTAATACTTTGTGATAAGTGAAATGAAGAAGGCAAAGGAGGGTGATGTGATCAAGAATGGCTGTGCCAGGAGGCAGGGAGTAATTTTAGAAAGGTATCTCTGTATAGGTAATGTTCAAACTAAAACCAATTTTTCTAATTTGCATTATGGTCTTATCCTTATACCTAGATTTTTAAGTAAAACACATTTGCTTCTTTTTTTTTAACTGTAACATTAGTCTTGGTCTAGACTTTTGTTTCAGATTGAATAGAAAATAAGCAAATTTGGTCTTTCTGGAGATTTGGGAGATTTGGGGCAGTTGCAAAATATACAAAAAAGGAAAATGGTCATGTTGTTAAAGTAAGTAAACATATATGAACTACATCTTTAAAAAATGCTGTTTTCAGGCTTGAGTGAAGGTTCATGACAGGTCTTATTTTATTTGAACAAGTCTGCTGCCTTTAATCACATCTAAACAATACTTGATGCATATCAATAAAAATATATTTAATTATCTTCCCAAAGTTTCCACAACTAGACAGTACTATATATCTCTTTCTAGATCTCTGGAAAACCTTTTTTGACTTAGAATGTGCAGCCAGTTTGAATTTGTTTCAGGAAGATGCTAAATTTTACATTAAAATTGCATCTCTCAATAAACTTTAAAATTCTCTTAAATTCTAAAATGGTATCACTTTCCTGATTAAAATCCACCAATGGATCTTCACTGTCATTATAATTAAATCTTAAATTCTTACTGTGATTTACAAAATTCTACAAGTTGTGGCACCTTCCTGCCTCTCTAGCCTCATATTGTCCCCCACTCTCGCTCTCACTCATCCCCTTTAAGGTCACCCTGGCTTGCTTTCTGCTCCTTGAACAGGTTAAACTCTTTCCTGCTTCAGTGTATTTGTACACGGTACTTTTAGATCTCAGTGCATATATCACCTATCTCCTCACTGTAGAGTTGTGTACCCATAGTCACTATCTATCATATTGGGATGTTTTAATTTCCTGTGTTTACCAGTATATGACACTATATCATACATCTGTTTGTATATCATATATTGTTTGCCTCTCCTTCTAGAGGTCAGTGCCATGGGGTAAGAACCTTGTCTTTCTTATTGGCTTGGTACTGTTTGTATCCAGAACAGTGTCTTGCATATAATGCACACTCAACAAAATTTTTTTGAATGAATGCATGGGCGAATAGGTTTGCTTGTTGCTTTGGATCAGTGTGTTGCTGCACCACTAAATTTTGTCTGTCTTTGTCCCCAAAGTGATGAACCTTCATAGTTGTTATTTCCACTTTCAATTTCATGAAAATTTGCCATGAGAAATCAACTTCAGGTAGACTCTATAGGTTTGTAAACTTCCTTTTTAATACCAGAATTATATTGTGAGATGTGTTTTAATATACATTGTTAGTTGCCCTGCAATCAAGGTGTCTTCGTAAACAAAGCCACGCTAATTCAGTTGGTCTCTTGACTGATTTCTTGTGAAAATGACATTTTCAACATTGCATCTGTTTATTGTTTGGTTGCCTCAGTGGCATTAATACAGTAAGCATTTCTGTGTCAAGTATCTTCCTAGATCTGTGATTCAAAGATGGATAAGAAATGTTCCTTATCTTACACTTGAACTCACAGTCAAGTGTAAATGAGATTAGTGCAAAATAACATTTAAATACTGCTGTATGATAGGCTTTCTAGTACTTTCCTAACTAGAATCCTCAAATAATGTGAATTATTTTCAATAGTAGTGTGAAGCTAGTACTGTATCATTTCTGGAGAAAGACTGTTTGATATTTCAAATTTACCTCTGCCCATTAATAGTTGTGACCTTGGGCAAGTTGCTGAACTTCCATGTGTTGTATTTTCTTCTTCATCTGTAAAGTTGGAGATAATAATGGTACCTGCCTCATAGGATTTTTACGAAGTAATTTAATGAAATAATCCATGTAAAGCACTTAAATTACACAGTGCCTAACACATAATATGTTCTCAGTAAGTGATCACTATTATTATTATTATTATTATTATTATTATTAATATTATTACTATTTTGAAGTTATGTTATGCAGGCAGTCTGATTCATTGAAATGGAAAAAAAGTTTTAAGAATTAGGTTTAAAATCTTCAATATATAAATTCAGCTTGTAACACTACTAAACTGCCTTAAAGATACAGTTGTTTAGTTCCATCAAGACAAACAACTTAGACACAGAAAATAAGAAAATAAATTTTAAAAACTAACAAACATAACTTCGGTGTCACTTTCTTCTTGATGAAACATGGTACTGAAGATGTTAAAGAAACAGAAGAAGCAAAATCATGATGGTTGTGATCAGTGCAAGCTGCATCAAGTGTTTAGATGGAGGCATAGCCTTTACTTTGTCTGTACTTGTCAACCATGTAGTTTGAAAAAGCTATGTGAGGCAGAGATCTGTAATATTTAACAATGCTGATTTTTTTGGCTGTTTTTTGTTTGCTGTAATGTGATCCGATATATTTAAAAACTAGTAAGAAATGGGAAACATCAGCGTTTGCTAAATAATTTTATAAAATATTCTAAAGATTCGTATATACAGTTACTTGTGACATTCTTTTATTTTATTTAGCTTAGGGTGTGAGGTTGGGGGCAGAAATCTAAAATCCAGAAAAAGAAGGAACTGAGAGGAGTAAATATTATTTATAGCTCTACTTTATCGGGGGGATGGTGAGGGTGTTTGGTATATTTTGATATAAGATCATTTTCACCATTCACTTATAGTTATAAATGATTACATGACCCTTACTTGACCAAATGCCACATTTCCTCAAACATTGTGATAAAAAATGTTTTAATTTGTATCAATTTCAAGTAACAAAGTTAATGAATATTTGTTAAATAAATAAAATGCTTGATGAATATCTTGGGAAGTTGCTGTAGAAAACCACAATATATAAAAGAAAGCAGCTGATCATTTAGTTTAGGAGTGAGCATATAATAATTACTCAAAAATTTTTGGCTAATATGAAAAAATATTATGATGCCATTTGTGTCTTTAAAAGAATTTTCCTGAAATAAAAAAGACACAAAGATATATTTACAGAGAATTTATCCACTAAGCATTAACTAAGTATATACCATGTTTAGTTTACTGGCTGAGAGGAGAGGAAGTAGAGATCAAGTTTTTAAAAAATAATACAATGGACAAAAAGCTCAAAGTCTATTTCATGGTGGGTGAATAAGTAAGACATTTATTGACCACCCTACATGCTCATCTCATTTCATTCTTAGAATTTTATAAGCTAAATATAACTATACCTGTTTTATACATGATGAAGTTAAGGTTCAGAGAGGTTTAAGAGCTGAACCAAAGTCACACAGGTAGTTAAGTGGTAGAATCTGAATTTTAACTTAGATCTATTTAAATCTAAACATGGTGCACTTTCTATTATACCTAGCTGCCTTAATGATAGAGACTATAAAAACAGAAAATTAGTAAAATGTAGAACAAAATAGTATAAGCATCAAAATGTATAAATTGCTATATTATGAGGATTCAAGTGAAAGTGAGATAAATAGATAGTGGGTACATTTTTGGTCACATATTAATTTCACCCACATTTATTGTATGATATGCCCTAAGCGCTATGCTTGGTACAAAATGCAACTCTAATATACTATGTTCTATATTTTAATATTGTATATTTAGTTTTAAATAAACTAAAAATGTATTGATGTTATGACATTTTGTGTGTATGTGTGTTAAGCTTTATTAAAAGCAAAAGTAGTTTGGAGAAAAGTGGGTAACTGAGGTTACATATAGATATAAAATTTTTTTCACAAAAATCAGGGAGGAAAAATACTACATATGGGGTAGAATCAGCTGAAAATACCTCAAAGTCATCTGTTGAAAGTGTTAATTCTGGAAATAAGAAACCATGAAAAGAGAATTGCCATCTTGTCTTAGGAACGTAGAGAAGAACACATCACCACATTTACCCTAAGCAAAGGAGACAATCACAAATGGTGTAGCGATTCCCTTTGGAAGCTGGTGATAGAGACTTCTGTATGACAAAGTAATGCACAAGTGGTGTATTATTTTTCAAAAATACAAATTTATGAACCTCACCAGAATCAAGGATATTGATTAACTGTTTGATGTTCTTAAATGATTGGCTAATCTCTGTGTACCACATACTTAGAACCATAGTTCTATTCTTTCTGACACATCACTCAATCAATATAATGTATAGAACAAGAACAGCAACTGGCTGCTGCTATAGTTAGAGATGTAAGTATTTCAGATGAGAATTCTTAAGTATAGGTAACTTTAAAAATTTGATCTCAGATTGGGTTGAAACTTTCAACTCTCATTAAACAAAATAAAAAATGGTTATGTCTTTTACTTAACTGCAGAGCATTTTGAGTACCATGCTGAATTCCTCTGTATTCACTTCCTAGCTAGATGCATTTTATTATTTTTTTCTAATGAAAAATAGAGTCCTCCCTTATTACTTTTGCATTTTAACTCCTTGCCAATTCAATATATATATATTTCATAGATATATATTTCATATATATATATATATATGAAAAGACTATTTTTATATTAACACCTCCTTCCCCCAGCAATCTTTTCATCATTGGCGAGAACTCTATGTTGTTTCTAATCACATTTTTCCAGAAACAAAACTGCATTTAGAAAATGTGAATTTCTAGAATTTCATTAGGAAAACAAAGTTACTTTGTTTTTAAAGAAATCTTTTGATGTACAGGTAGTAAATTTAATATCAATAATAATTTTACTATGATGCTGTCTCTGCTAACAGGACATATTACGTTAATAAAATTCCATGGACTGTCACTTTTCTTGAGTTATTAGAACTATTATGTGGTATCTGATTATTATATATTAATTTATTATTTAGAAAGTAGATATAATTTTGATTATATATTTCAATTTGTAAATGATCACTATTATTTTTATTAAAAATATATTATTACATTAAGTTAAATGTCCAAGTATTTTAAGTCCACATATAATGCTAACATAAAATTACATTTTTCATTATTGTACATTTAATAATTATGTATTTTCTACACAGCTTCAGTTATACTAAATATAGTATTGCTTGTTTTACACTTTGCTTTTAAATTATACCATGAATAGTGTTCAGTGTTTTTATAGTTTTTAAAAAATTATTATAATTAAAAGAGAAGAATCACTCTTCATTTCATAGGAGTTAGTAAACTGCTAACAGCTGATCCAGCTTTTCTAAATTACACTACTGGTACTGTGAAAGCTGAAGAAGATTCGTGTTCTAATTAGAATAATTTAGTTATGAGATTGTTTTAAAAGTCATGTTCACTTTAAAATGATTTATAATGACATAGAATAGCAGGCAAGTAACAATAAAGAACATTATTCAATGTGCAAAAATATATAATTTTAATGCATACATAGTAGCTTATAGTGCTGATATATCATAATTTATTAAACTATTTTCCTAAATATAGTCATTATTGTTGCATATTTTTTGCTGATTTAAATAACGCTAGAGGGGGTTTTGATGCCTCTTTATTTGATTTTAATAATTCTTTCTCTTTTTAAAAAAGAAACAGTTATAACTTTGTTTTTCACCTGTAAGAAATTGTTTAAATACATTGAAAACCTACAAAACATCTAATTGGCAAAACTGCAGACAACGCCACTCAAGAGTTTTAATTTTATAAAATGTATCTCACTTTGTTCTTTTACCAGCACTCTACCTTTTATCCTTCCTTGGAAGTATCTGAACTTATATATTACATTATCTTGTACAAATACATCCTATTTGAAATATTCAAAATTTATTTATTTATTTTTTAAAACAGAGTTCATATATAAACAGTACATTGTACATACTTCAATGGCAGCTGTTGGTCTATCAGTTTAACTGTCCCCACAGAATTTATCAGCAGAACTAATGACTCACAAATTCACTTCCTTTGCATTCTGTAACAAGTGAACTTGATTTCTTTTTCTCACCTCCTCTCTCTGCCTCCAAGTCTTCTTCTGCTTCTTTTAGTTCATATTTATATTTTGGTGTGTGAGCCTCAAAACTAAGCACCATCATCCAGATCATCTTTACTCATCCTACCTAAAAGGTAGTTCTTGGGGAAGATGCCATCATCCATAAGGAACTTTGTTTTCTTCTTCCTCTTTTCATTTGTATCATAAATTCGGTTTTGGATACACTGCTCTTGTTTTGGATACATTAAGATCAAACTTTCAAGTCCTTTCTCTTTCTTCTTCTTCTTTTCTTTTTTTTTTGTATTTCATTATTTGCTTGTTGAGTGCCTCCTGATTGATCCCATACAGGTTTGAGAGCCAGGTATATTTCATGGTTATCAGGGGGTCTAAAACCAGCAATTTCCATAACCAATCAATCACTACTAGAGTTGCAGTTTCTTTGCCTTGATCAAACTCTGTAGGTGATTCATTGCTTAAGTTCCGCTGGGACATCCAATGTTTATTCCAACATTACTCAAAATAACCAAGATATGGAAACAACCCAAATGCCCATAATGAATGAATGGATAAAAAGAAAGATATGGTAAATGTACATAAGGGTGTATTATTCAGCCATGAGGAAAGAGGATATTGTTTCATTTGCAACAACATGGATAGGCCTTGAAGCACATTATGTTAAGTGAGATAAGCCAGATAAGATAAAGACAAGTACTGTAGGATATCAATTAGCAATGGAATTTTAAAAAGTTAAATCTATAAAAAAGTGGAAAATGGTGGTTACCAAGAGATGATAGGTAGGATAAGGTTGATGGTGTTTAAGGGTAAAAACTTGTAAATAAACCATAAAGATCTAATGCACAGTATAGTGAATATAAATAAGGATATTGTATTATAACTATGATAACTATTAGTACATTGGCCATAATATTACATTATATGATTATACTAAAGTAATGTACTGTATACCTTAAACTTACACAGTGCTACTTGTCAAATTCATTCAATTAAACTGGGAAGATGGAAGATTACATAAAAGCAGGGTCCGCTTCCTCCCAGATCCACACTGAGATTACAACCAAATTATAAAATAATCAATGTGGAGAATCACCTGAAGTCCAATTGACCGTAACACCTATGTCTGATAATATAAAGGAGCCACATCAAAGCCTATAGGAGGGACATAATTGCAAATCCCACTGGACCTGCACCCGTGGGTAGTGGAAGAACACTGTGGCAAGGCCACAGAGGCTCTCGCTGAAGAAGAGGGGTTCCTGGCCTCATTTAGAGACTCTAGCCCAGGATCCCAGCCCAGAGAAGAGGTGCTTCCAATAAGTCCAACTGTAAAAACCAGAAGGGATTCCAGCTGTCTTTGTGAGACAGAAGGAGACTGAAACCATAGATGCCCCTTTGAAGGTCCCACGCACAAACTTTCTGACCTGCCGACACTCTCACCCAAGGCACCGGTGGTAGCTCAGAGGTTCATGCAGGATTAATACTGAGAAAGACTGCATTAACTGATGTGAGAACAAGGGCCAGACAGGCAACCACCATTGTGTCTTAGTCGAGCTCCCCTACAGGGAAATCTACAGACTGCTCCATCTTGAATGTGCATTCCCCTCCCACAGGGCCGTTAAGAAGTACTGGCTTGAGGAGATCAGGCCACCCCACCCAACCTGCAGATTATCCTGGGCTTTTGTTGCTGGGTCGATGCCATGCCTTGTACCTGTTCAGAGCCAAATATTCACAGCTGGCAGCCCATGCTGTGAACCCACATTTTGGAGATAGTTTCAGGCAGATCACTGCTGCCAACACAAACTTGGGCAAATCTTGGAGTTCTATGGGTCAATCCCAGACACCAGTTGGTCTTGTAGTGATCTGGGACTTCTGTGGGAATGTGTGAGTGGTTACTGAAATTGTAGCAAGACTGAGGCTGTATTGATCTGATGGCCATTGTCTCACTGAGACCCCACCCCACCCTACCCATAAATTGCCCCAGGCGGCCCATTGACAGTGAACATCCACATTTCTGCCCCTCTGCAGTGGCAACAAACTTTGGCCAGCACTGCAGGGAAATCAGTTGCAGGCAGACCTCTGCTGCCTGCAAGAGTTGCAGTACTGAGTCCAAGGATTGCAAGGGTCTGTGGGACCGCCCCAGACAGCAGCTGAGCTGGTCTCGCTGCAATCTGTGACTATGATGGAAACTTTCAGGAACAGAATTTTCGGTAAAACAGAGGCTGTATTAGCTTGATGGTCCTTGTCTCCCTGAGATCTTGCTTCACCCAAGCCACAAAGTGCCTGCAGCCCATTGACAGGCAGTCTTCCCTGCCCTCCTTATCTCTGGGGCTGCTCATTCTGTGCAGGCAACAGACCTTGGCTAGCACAGTGAGTGTATTTTGGGAAAAAAAAGTTGTGACCAGACCACTGCTGCCTGTATGAGCTGCAATATCTCTTGAAGGGATCACAGAGGTCTGTGGGACTGGCTCAGACAGAGGCTTGTCTCCATGTGATCTGTAACTACTGTGAGAATGTGTAGACACAGAAATTGCAGAAAACTGAGGTTATTGGACTGACAGCCCTTGACTCCCTGAGCTCTTGCCCCATCTAATACACAAAATGCCCACCACACATTGATAGGCAGCTATCCATGACCTGGGGTGGCACATTTGGGACTGAGGTGAGCAGTAGCTGATCTTGCTACGATTGGAAACTTGTACAGGGAGCCACAGAAATAACACTGGCATGTAAATTGACACTGCAGTGGCAGGAGAAAATTTGCTCAATAGATTCAGGAGACCCTCGGAGTCCCTGCATCACCCAACACACATATCCAGAGGCTCTTCCAGTTTCAGAGACTTACAGGCAACTGATTGGCAACTATCAGGCCTGGATAAGCACTGGTCCCTCTGCTAAACTGTTTTAGGTCAGAAATGCGGAATAATGGGACTTCTGCTTACAGCATTATCTCTTTCACTTACCTATAGATCCAGGATAGGCAACAACCATCTGTAGATCATATTGTAGCTCCCACCTTGTAGCTCTGAGCAATCAAAAGCAGTGGCTAATCTTGGCCTACTGAGGATCCCCTCTCAAGGGAGCACAAAACCAATGCATCTGGAGCCTGGTACCAGATTACAACAGAGAAAATCCTGACTAGCCCCAATAGTGGTACACACAAAGGGTGGTTGCAACAAGTATACAAACCTGCTAGGGAAAATCCCATTCAGTGGGGTTAGCCCCCAACCAGCAACTCTTACCCTGTGCAGCCAGTTCCTACAATTAGTCAGCCTGAGCATTAATCCTACCCACTGATGTACTACCAAAAACAAAGGCTTGGTGACAATAAAGATCACACACAGCCAACACAAAGATCACATCCAGAGCCCCCAGCATAGGGGATCAGGGAGTGTGTGCCACTGGGCCACACAGGACACCTTCTATATTAGGATATCTGGCTAAGGCTAAGAGATGAAATAAATATTCTTGACACATAAAAACAAATACAGAGAGGCTAATAAAATGAGATAATAAAGAAACATGTACAAATAAAAAAAGGAGGAAATTCTAGAAAATAAGCTAAATGAAATAGAGGCAAGCAACCTACCAGAGACAGAGTTCAAAATAATGGTTATAAGGATGCACAATGAACTTAGGGGGAGAACGGATGAGCACAATGAGAACCTCAACACAGAGATAGTAAGCAATAAAAAAGGACATAGAAACCATAAACAAGAACAAGACAGAAATGAAGAATACGCTAGAAGGATTCAATAGTAGATTGGACAAAGCAGAAGATCAAATCAACTAAATGGAAGACAAGGTAGCAGAATACACAGAATCAGAACAACCAAAAGAAAAAACAAATTTTTAAAAAAGAGGATAGTTTAAGAGATCTATGAGATGACATGAAGCATAAAACTATCTGGATCATAGGAGTACCCAAAGGAGAAGAGAGAGAGAGAGAAAGAGAGAGAGAGAGAGAGAGAGAGAGAGAGAGAGAGAGAGAGAGAGAGAGAAAATCTGTTTGAAGAAATAATGACAGAAAATGTCCCTAACCTGGCAAAGGAATTAGACATACAAATTCAGGAAGCACAGAGTCCCAAACAAGAGGAATTTAAACAGACCTACTCTGAGACACATCATCATTAAAATGCCAAAGGTCAAAGACAAGAGAGAATCTTAAAAACAGTAAGAAAAAGGCAACTAGTTACTTACAAGTGTACCCCTATAAGAACATCTGTTGATTTTTCAATGGAAACTTTGCAGGCCAGAAGGGATTGGCAAGAAATATTCCAAATTATGAAAAACAAGAATCTACAACCATAAATACACTACCCAGCAAGCTTTTGATTAAAATGGAAGGTAAGATAAAGAGCTTCTCAGACAGGGAAAATCTTAAGGAATTTGACACCAACAAGCCAGTATTACAAGAAATGTTAACAGGACTTGTGTAAAAAAGAAGTTGTAAAAAGGAAAATACAAATAATAAAATGGCAGTAACTATGTACCTATCAGTAATCATTTTAATGTAAGTAGATTAAATGCTCCAAACAAAAGACATATGGTAGCCAAATGGATAAGAAAGACCCATGCATATACTGTCTACAAGAGAAACACTTCAGATCAAATGAAACAGACTGAAAGTAAAGGGATAAAAAAAAAATATTCCACTCAAATGATAATGAAAAAAAAAAGCTAGGATAGTGATACTTATATTAGACAAAATAGACTTTAAAAGAAAGGCAATAATAAGAGACAAAGAAGAACATAACATAATGATAAAGGGATTGATAAATCAAGGATACATAACCCTAGTAAACGTACATGCACCCAACATACGAGCACCTACATACATAAAGCAATTATTGACTGACATAAAATGGAGAGATCAACAGTAATACACTTACAGTAGGAGACTTTGACACCCCATTGACACCAATGGACAGATCTTCTAGGCAAAGAATCAACAAAGAAACAATGGGCCTAAAAGACACACTAGACCAGGTGGATTTAATAAACGTTTTTAGAGCATTTTACCACAAATGCTCTAAAAAAAGCAGCAAAATATACATACTTCTCAAGTGAACATTTTCCAGGATAGACCAATTGTTAGGACACAAAACAAGTCTCGGTAAATTTCAGAAGGCTAAAATCATATCAACTATCTTCTCCGATCACGATGATATGAAACTAGAAATCACCAAGAAAAAAATTGGAAAATACACAAACACATGGAGGTTAAATAACATGCTACTAAACAACGAATGGGTTATCAATGAGATCAAGGAAGAAATCAAAAGATAACTAGAGACAAATACAAATGCAAACAAAACTTAAAATCTACGGGACACAGCGAAAGCAGTCCTAAGACAAAAATTTATAGTAATACAGGCCTACCTCAAGAAACAAGAAAAAGCTCAAATAAACTATCTAACCTTACACTTAAAAGAACTAGAAAAAGAATATCAAACAAAGCCCAAAATGAATAGAAAATAGGAAATAATAATGATCAGAGAGGAAATAAATGAAATAGAGTCTAGACAACAAAAGATTAATGAAACCAAGAGCTAGTTCTTTGAAAGAATAAACAAAATTGACAGACTCTTAACCAGACTCATCAAGGAAAAAAGGAGGACTCAAATAAATAAAATCAGAAATGACAGAGGAGAAATAACTACAAACCCTGCAGAAATACAAAGGATTATAAGAAAATACTATGAGCAGTTTTATAGCAACAAGTTGGACAATCTGGAAGAAATGGGCACATTCCTAGAAACACACAATCTTCCAAGAATGTGTCAAGAAGAAATAGCAAATCTGATTTGACAGATTATCACCAACAAAATTGAATCAGAAATCAAAAACCTCCTAAAAAACAAAAAGATCTTGGACCAGATGGCTTCGGAGGCAAATTTTACAAAACATTCAATGAAGAATTAACATCTATTCTTCTCAAAATATTCCAAAAAATTCAAGAAGAGGAACAGCTCAATAATTCCTTTTATGGCCCTTCCTACAAAGGTTTACCAGTTAAATTAGCCAACAGAAATAAATTGCTACATCAGTTTTATTTTATTCATGTCAAAATTGGGCATTGTTACTTTTCTAGCTATCGCTACTTTAGTTTTATAGTTCACTTGATATAAATTTATTGTGCTTGTTTTATATACTAAACACTGTGCTAGGTGCTGGGAATAGAAATATGAATAAGACTGTATGTCTGCTCTGGAATAAGTTATAGTTTTCTGAAAAAGGCAATTATGAAAGCAGATTTACAAAAATGACACTTATAAGAGTATAAAGAAAGTACTATATGATTACCATAGATAAAGAAATTAACTCCATTTATGGTAAGTAGGGAAAATTTCATACTAAGGAAGCACTATTTGATTTGGGTCTTGAAGATAGAATGAGGACAGAAAAGTAGAAGAATGTCTTTAAGTAACCATCAGAGGAATATTAAATCAGAGGTATACAGTTAATGAGGAATTATATAACAGGTGTAGCAGTACATTGTTGAGCAGTACCTTGTTTGAAGACAGATCGTGAAGGCCTGTGATAAATTAGAGATTTATTTAATCTGTGGAAAATGGAAGAACCACAAAGGTTTTGATCTAGGATGGAACAATATTATTTTACTAGAAAGATACAGTGTTCTCAATATGAAGGATGAGCTAGAGTGAAGAAGGACTGGTTTAAGACTGAGAGGAAAAACCAGATTAGAGACTTTGGTCATGTAGACTCCAAAAAATTTTGTGATCAATTGGATTTAGGAGAAGTAGATATTACTCCAGTTTCTGACTTGGAAGCCTAAGTGAATAGGCTTCACTCATTAGATGAGACCAAGAAAAGAGTAGGCAAGGGACTCATAATTCCAAATATGATGGAGTAGCTTATAACAGGCTAATATTTCTTCTATGAAAAAATAGAAAACTGGATAGAAACATAACTATCTGTTTAAAAGCATCAGAGAACTGCTGAATCAACTCGAGGGGAGAAAAGGAACTTCAGAGACATAAACAAACATTTCATGAGCCACTTTTTCCTCAGGGCATTTTTCAAATGTTGCTATAAAGAAAGAGGCTGAGAATTGGAACAGAGGGATATAGCTAAGAGATAGAGAAACTAAACAAAGTTTCAGGCCATCTCATAGGGCTGTGAGGAAAAAATTTAAAGTATAGGAATTCCAAGTCAGCCAGAACTTTTGAGGAGTCCAGAATACTGAGAGAAGAGTAACAATAGAAAAGTGAGTCTGACACTCTAGAATTTCTCTTTGAGGTATTTGTGGAACTCTCAAGCTATATAAGGTCAGAAGCTAAGAAACTAAACTGAAAACCTCTGAAAACTGAGGTAACCAAAAGTAGTTCAGTACTTTCCAAGGACGAAGGACTCTAGTAAACACTCCAGACTTGGAAATAAAACAGAGGTAGCTCAATTTTATAAAACTGCCCCTTCCCCAATTCCAAGCTGGCTTACTCCTAATCCGATCAACATGATTTACCTCATTTTATTTGCCTATCAGTATATAATGCAAATTTTTGCTTGAAAAATAAAACAGGATCCAGAGCCTCTATAATTTTTCATTCACACTATCTGGCATTTCACATAAAATTACTAGGTATGCCAAGAAACAGGATGAAGAGAAAAAAATAATAAAACAGATTCATGAATGTCCCCCACTCTTTGAGTTATCAGACATGGACATGAAAATAATAGTGGTTAATGTGTTTAAGAATGTAGATGACAAGATGGAGACTTTTATCAGAAAGAAGAAATAAAAAAATAAAATGGCAGTTATAGATCTGAATAATGCAATAATTAAAGTAAATAGATAGGTTTAATATGAGATTAGAGTCAACAGAATATAGAATTAATGAAATAGAAGATAGAGTCATATGAAATTTGCCAGCTGGCATAAAGAGCAAAATGATGAAACATAGAAATTAACATAAGGGGTGTGTGGGACATGGTGAAATATACACTTGCAATTGAAATCCTAGGAGGGAAAGAGAATAGATCAGAAGTAATAACTGAAGAAGCAATGGTTAAGAATTTTTCAAAATTAACAGAAGATAACATGACACAGATTTAATAAGCCCTACAACCCCGAATCAGATGTATTAGAAAGAAAACCACACTTAGACATACACCACAGTGAAATTGCTAAAAATAAGAGCAAAGAAGAAAAACATGAAAACAACTGGGAAATTAACTTCAAATGAGAAACCTTAACACTGACAAGTGACTTAAAAGAAGTAATGGAAACCAGGATGCAGTAAATGACATAATTAAAATATTAAAATAATGGCCAAGCTAGAATCCTATATTCAGCAAATATATTCTTAAAATATGAGAGAAAATACATTTTTTGACAAAACAAAGTCAGCTTAATCATTGCCAAATGACTCTCACTAAAAGAAATAGTAAAGAGACTCCTTCAGGTAAAATGAAACTGATCCCAGATGAAAATATGGAATGCAGTTTTAAAAAAAAGTAACAGATAGTATAAGTGAATGGATATAAATAAATGTTGATTGTAGGAAAAAAACATAATAATGTCTTTAAATAATTCTGCATGCCAACAAGGAACTGAGAAATTCTACTCAGGGATAAGCAGAAACTGTGCCTGGTACCTTCAATAAGAGTTGTTTGTGAACCTAATAAGGAAGGGAATTTGTGATAGGTCACTGGATACCCTCCCAGGTTTCCGCAGATTTCAAGGCAGCACAATATTTGTCCTTTATTTTGGGCTTTATGCTACAATTGATATATTGATATCTTTATATAAATTTAAACTTTGGTAATGAATAAGGGTTTTGGGAGTTGGATAAGTGCCTCACTAGAAAGTTAAGTAGGTACTTGAGGGAGAGGGACACAATGTAGGGTAGTCAACAAAAAATGAAATTTATTGTCAATAAAAGCATTGAGGTGAGGGCCTTGGGTGGTATTCCTGTGGGGAGTGCATGTCCCAGGGGATGTAAATTTAGACTGATCAGTGCCTCTGGAAATGATGACACCCAGCTAAGGGTCCATTCGCAATTTTGTAACTTAAATAGAAGTGTTTTGAGAAGCTGATTATTCCTCTCAGTTAAACCAACTGCTAGGTGGAAGTTCCATTAAATGCTTTCTTCAAGGATGGCACAGCATTATGTGCTCTGAGAACTGAAATGAGTGCCTTGGTTATTATGAGTAATTCCTGGAACTTTGTTGGATATAAGAAATATTTTGGTGAGATCTTGTATTATGGCCTCAGTATTTGTAGAGATGTCTCTTACCTTGGTTTACATTTTGAATATCTATGAGGCAGGAAATTTCCAGAGTTCTTCAGTCCAAACAGGATGTATCATTTTCCTATGGGTACCTTAATCAAGTACCACAATCTAGGTGGCTTAAAAAAATAAATTATTTCTACACAGATCTGGAGTTTAAAAGCTGGCAATTGAAGTGTCAGCTGGGCTGTGTTCTCTTGGAAACCTTCAGGGGAGACTCCTTCCTGGTCTCTTTCAATTCTGGTAGCCCCAGGCATTCCTTGGCTTGTGGCAGCACTGTTCCAGCCTCTGTCTCTATCTTCACATAGCATTTTATGCATCTCTGTGTCTTTACATGGCTGTCTTCTTATAAGGGCACCAGTTACACATCAGATTAGAAGCCCACTCTATTCCACTAGGACCTCATTTTAACTAAGTATATCTACACTGATTCTATTTCCAAATAAAGTCACATTCTGAAGTACTAGGGTTTAGGATATTAGCATTGCTTTTCTAGGGGACACAATTCAAACCATAACAGAGGGCAACTCTTTGGCAATAGCCCAAGGTTTATAGAAATGTACAGATAGGCCCAATTGTTGGCAAGAGCATCCAGTGATAGGATGACTTCCTGAAGTTTGATCAAGTGTGTTAACTCTTGAGTTCCATCTTTTATCAGGAATCTGCTTGGTAAAAACTGAAAACTACCAATTCTTCACTGAGCTCCGTCATCTATAAAAATGGCCATGCCATCTGTAAAGTGTAGTACTGCTTGCTCCTTTGATTGCAAGGGGCTTCTCAAGTAGCCAAAGAGTATGGAAGAAGGGTTAACTCCAGCATCATGGTAAGGGATTAAGGACAGGGGATACCACCCTCTCCTATAATTGGGATATTCCACAGGGCCCAGGTTTGGCTTTATCCTGTAGCAAAGAGGCCTCGATAACCATGCCAAGCTTGCAGGGTGCAGCTTCCATGACCTAAGGCATAATGGACTACTAAACATGGAGGGTCACAGGATCATGGTCTATGAGATCCTCTCTTTCCAGGAAAGCCAAGTATGCAACCTGCTAAAACAGTTACAGTGCAGATCTTAGTAGTGATGTTTCTGGCATCAAAAGCCCAGGGGCAACTTTTGAGGCATGAAGGAAGTTGCTGAAGCCTCTACAGTGAGCCTCTGCAGTGCCCTGGCTGCAGAGAATGGCTATTATATTGCAATTTGGAGATTCTATAAAGTCCTTTATAGTAGGAGGTATCATTTTAGGAGGGATGATTTGCACATAACACTAAAATGGGTTTAAGTAAAATTAGTAAATGAGGAATATGTTGCTACCAGATCCAAAAAATAAGTCAAAGATATTCAGCTTATATTAATATTGCAGGTGCAGAGAGAGTCAATAGGCTTTTTTTTTTTTTTGATGGTGGCAGGAACAGAACAGCCTTTGGTTTACTGAATAATTTCTGGGAATTTAATGAATGGAGTTAGTATTGTTAAGAATATTGTATTAGGGGGGCCTTGATAGATGTGGCCATAGAATTAGGCTGTGTAATCTACTGTGAGGTGATGTTAATTCTTTCCAGATTTCTGAAACTTGAGGTTTCCTTAAGGTTTTATTCTTGTTTTTTCAATCTGTATCCCTTGCTGAGGCTATCATCTTCAGTGATGTACTTCTCTTCAGCGATATCTTTCTTCTGGGCTCTAGATCCATACTTTTTAAATGAACAGTGAACATCTTCACTTGGAAGTTCCACAGACACCTCAAATGGGAAGAATTCAAAGAATTCATGTCCTTCTCTCAAACTTTTTTTTATGTTTAAAACATAGAAGAGAAATGTTACTACCCTTCCTTCTTTATCTTCTATTCCAGGTTCTACTCTTTTTCCCACACTACATTGTCTTCAGGGTCAAATCAGCTCATCTGGAGTAGAAATAAGGGTGAAGTGGTAAGGATGACAAAGGGGAGGGAGGGCCGCTTTCTTCATTAACTTTGTAGAACTGTTTGGCTGTAGAAATGTGTATAGCTGTACTTTGATAAGCATAATATATGGTTTCCTTTTTTGAAAATGAAATGAAATATGATGTAAAGAGTATCAGTTTACTTTGAAGATGTACTCAGGAGATATTGTATGATATTGCATGTGTTCATAGAGATATTGCATAAAATATTGGATTGTAAAATTTATCCTGAAGCTCATAATGGAATAAACTGAAGCTTTTAGGCTAAGAATGATGACAGGAGAAGGTTAGTAATGCAGTCAGGTTTATATTTTAGGAACATTACTCTGGTGTGTTGGCAAGACTGTGGAAAGCAGCAAGTAAAGCTAGAATCAGGCAATCTAAATAGAGAGTTCCTGCAAAGTGGAGGAAAGAGATGTTGAGGGCTGGACCTGAAAGAGAAGTAGATGAGATGAAGCAGAAGTGGAGTGAAGATTCTTTTCTTAAAAGATTGAATTGGAATCAATAGAATTTGGATATTGTTAGAGTTGAAGGTAGTTATTAATTTAAAGTTTGCCATGTGTCTGTTACTCTTTGTCTTCTCTTTGTGTGAATTGTATTTATTAATTTCCTTTTTAACTATCAAGAACTAAAAGTTTCTTTTATAATTGTGAATTATCATTTTTATATATTTTGCTATATATTTTATATATTTAATGTTTTGTATTACTACTATGTCATATTTGATATAACTATTTCTCTTTCGTGCTGTCCATTTGATCTTTGTTTTGATTTGCTATTAACATAGAATGTCTACACTTTAAGTTTTAGATATTGATTCTCATCTATCTTATTATTTCAAAACAGAAAACTCAGTCCTCCACAGAGATAACATATATATATTCTGTTCTATTTTTGCTAGTTTTTCTGTATTTTGACTTTTCTATATTTTAATTCTGAAATACATCCAGAATCTATTTTGTTATGTGGGGTAAGGATGTCTGATTCATTCATTTTTCAAATTTGCTATTTAGTTACCTCAGCACCATTTATCAAGCAATCCTTAAACAGACCTTGCTGTGTAAAGCTTACTGTATCATGTGATATCTTGATTTATAATTATAAATATATATTTGATCTTTGTCCTTGTTTTTGGCACAGTGCTCCTAAAACCCTTGGAATTTCCTAAATGAGGAGAGCTGAAAAGGTGTGTTTTGTTATGTTAATAAGGTGACTTTTGGAAAGCACCTGAGAGCGGGCTGGATTTTAGGAGAAGGAACCAAGTAGTTAAAATATTGGAACTTTCAGTCCCATTTCTCGACCTTGGAAGGGGAGAAGGCCTGGAGAATGAGTTCAATCATCAATAGCCAAGGATTTCCTCAATCTTGCCTATGTAATTAATCCTCCATAGAAACCAAAAGGGAATGGGATTCAGGGAGCTTCAGGGTTTGTGAACAAGTCAGGATGTGGGGAGAGTGGTGTACTCAGAGAGGGCATGGAAACACTACACCCTTTATCCATACTTTGTGCTATGCATGTATCCCATGTGACTGTCCCTGAATTACATCTTTTTATAATAAATTGGTCATCTAGTAAGAAAATGTTTCTTTGAGTTCTATGAGCCACTCTAGCAAATTAATCAAACCCAGGGAGGGAAGAGAGTTTGTAACCTGGACTTGTGACTTGCATATGAATTGTTGTAGGACTGAGTTCTTAACTTGTGGTTACTTTCGGTGGATAGTGTCAAAACTGAACTGAATTTTAGGATACCCAGCTGGTGTTGGAGAATTGCTTGGAATTGGGTGTAAAACCTTTAATCATATATTACCTTTATATGATTGTATTTATATTTATGAGCTTTCAATTCTGTTTCACTGATCTGTATCTTCTCCCTGGATATGACCCTGATCTGGTTTTTATAGTCATTATATTAACATATAAATTAGTTTGAAATATATACATATTTTTACTTAATCTTCTCATCCAAGACTATTTATGAAGTATAATGTTTCATAGTATGTATTTGAAGTTAAATTTTTATAAAAGTTCAATATTTTCTTTAAGTTTATTCCTAAGATTTTGTCATTATTAATAAAATCTTATGGTTTATTACTCTTTTTAACTGGGTACTGCTGGTAGACAAGAATGCTCTAGACTTTTCAATATTTATTCCATACACAATGACATTTAAAAAATAAAACTATTTTTCAGAGCTGTTTTAGGTTTAGAACAAAATTGAAAAGTTCTGGAGATTTCTCATATACTCCTTGCTCTCACATTTGCAAAGCCATCCTCATTATCAAAATCATTCAACAGAAAGATACATTTTTTTTTTACTAAGAATTGATAATAATTACCTAAAGTTCATAATTTACCTTACGGTTTACTACTGACATTGTAATTTCTATGGGTTTGTACAAATGTATGATGACATACAGTTATCATTATATATATATATATATATATATATATATATATATACATATATATGTATATATATATATACATATATATATAATCATACAGAATATTTTCATTGCTCTAAAAATCATCTGTGCTCTGACCCTTTATCTCCCCGACCCCCAGCAATGACTGATCTTTTCATTGTCGCCATAACTTGGCTTTTTCAGAACATTATAATTGGATTCAGATTGGCTTCTTTCACTTAATAATATGCATTTAAGATTCCTCCATGTCTTTTCATGGCTTGATAGCTCATTTACTTTTAGTGCTGAATAGTAGTCCATTGTTTGTATGTATCATAGTTAATTTATCCATTTACCTATTGAAGGGCATCTGCGTGTAGTTTTTGTTTTATGTGGACATAAGTTTTCAACTCCTTTGGATAAATACAAAAGAGCATGATTTCTGGATCTTATAGTAAGGGTATATTATAAGAAACTGCCCAGCTGTCTTCCAAAGTGGCCATATCATTTTGTATTTCCAGCAACAAATGAAAGTTTCTGTTGCTCCACATCCTCACCAACATCTGGTGTTGTCAGTGTTTTGGAGTTTGCCATTCTAATTGATACGTAGTAGTATCTCATTGTGGTCTTAATTTACATTTCACTGATGACACATGATGTGGCATCTTTTTATATGCTTTATTTCCATCCGTGTATCTTCTTTAATCACATATCTGTTTAGGTCTTCAGACCATTTTTTTTAAACCATTGTTTTCTTATTGTGTTTTAAGCATTCCGTGTAGGTTTTGAATAACAGTGCTTTATCAGATGTGTTTTTCACAAATATTTTCTCCCAGTCTGTGGCTTGCCTTCTAATTCTCTTGACACTGTCTTTTGTAGAGCAGTTTTTAATTTTAGTGAAGTCCACCTCATCAGTTATTTTTTCATGGATCATGTTTAGTGTTGTAACTACAATAGCATCAGTATACCTAAGGTCATATTGGTTTTCTCTTATGTTTTCTTTTATAGTTAACTATAAAAACTATATTTGCATTTCACATTTATGTAAATGACCCATTTTGAGTTCATGTTTGTGAAGAGTGCATGTGCAGTTGTTCCAGCACCATTTCTTGAAGAGACTGTCTTTACTCCATTGTATTACCTTTGCTTCCTTGTCCTAGATTAGTTGACTATTCATGGGGGTCTAGTTCTGGGTCTTTTTCTGTTCCACTGATTGATTTGTCTATTCTTTCATCCTACCACACAGTCTTGATTAATACAGCTTATAATAAGTCCAAAGTTGTATAGCATCAATCTTCCAACTTTGTTCTTCTCATATAATAACATGTTGGCCATGTAACTCATGAACAGTCACATGGGAGAGGGTTTTTGCCTTTCCATATAAACTTTAGAATCAATTTGTCAATATCCATAAAATAACTTGCTGGGATTTTAATTAGCATGGCATTGAATGTATAGATCAATTTGGAAAGCACTGTCATCTTGACAATCTTGGTTTTTCTTGCCCACTAACATGGAATATCTCTCCATTTATTTAGTTATTCTTTGATTCTGTTAGAGTTTTGTAGTTTTCCACATATAGATTGTGTGTGTGTGTGTGTATATATATATATATATATATATATATATATACATCTATCTATCTATATCTATATATAGATATATAGATATAGATATATATAGATATAGATATATATATAGATACAGATAGATAGATGTATATATATACATACACACACAATATATATACACACACAAGCACACACATATATATATAGAAATATATATATATATATATATATATATATATATATACATACATATACACACATATATACACACACACACATATTTAACCCTTTTGGGGGATGCTAATATAAATAGTATTGTGTTTTAATTTCAAACTGTTTGTTCATTGTTGATATAGGAAAACAATTGACTTTTGTGCATTGATCTTGCATCTTGCAAACTTGCCATAATTGCTTATTAGTTCCAAGAGTTTTTTTGGTCAGTTCTTCAGATTTTCTACATAGATGATCATGCCATCAATGGATACAGACAGTTTTATATCTTCCTTACCAATCTGTATACCTTTTATTTTCTTTTCTTGCCTAATTGCACTAGCAAGCATGTCTAATACAATGTCAAAATGGAGTGCCTTCTTCTTGATTATAGTGGGGAAGCATCATTATGTATAATATTAGCTGGATGGTTTTATAAAAGGTTTTTATGAAGTTGAGAAAGTTTCCCTCTATTCCTAATTTGCTGGGAGTTTTTATCACGAATGACTACTGGATTTTGTCAAATGCTTTTTCTGTGCCTGTTTATATGATTATGTGGTTTTTCTTTTTTAGTCTGTTGGCATAATAGATTACATCAATTGATTTTCAAATGTTGAACTAGCCTTCTATACCTGGGATAAATCCCACTTGGTTATGGTACATAATTCTTCTTTTATTTGCATTTGATTTGCTAATATTTTGTTGAGTATATTTGCATATTTGTTAATGTAAATATCAACAGATGTTGGTCTATAATACTCTTTTGTTGTAATGGCTTTGTCTAGTTTTGGTAGTAGGGTAATAGTAACTGTAGAGAATGGGTTTGGAATTATTCCCCTTGTTTTAGTTCTCTTAAAGAGATTATAGAGTATACTTTCTTCCTTAAATGTTTGATAAAATTCCTTGTGAACCTATGTACATCTGGTATGCTCTGTCTTGAAAAGTTATTATTTATTGATTCAAGTTTACTAATATATATTGACCTATTCAGATCATATCTTCTTATATAAGTTTTGACAGATTGTGTTATTCAAAAAATTTTTAAATTGTATCTAGTTTATCAAAGCTGTAGCCATAGAGCTGTTTGAACTATTCTTTTATTATCCTTTAATGTTCATGGGATCTATAGCAATGTCCTGTTTCATTTCTAATAATGGTTATTTGCATTTTATCTCTTTTTTTTCTTAGTTACCCTGGCTAGAGGCTTATTGATTTATCGATCTTTTCAAAGAACGGTTTTTAGTTTTGTTGACTTTTCTCTTTTTTTCTGTTTTCAATTTCATTGATTTCTACTCTAATTCTTACCATTTATTTTCTTCTGCTGCTTTGAATTTAATTTGCTAATGTTCTAGTTTCCTAAGGTGGAAACATAGGTTTTGATTTTAGATCTTTTTTCTTTTATAATATATGCATTTAATACTATAAATTTCCCTCTAAGCACCACGTTCACTGCATCCTGAAACTTTGAAAAGTTGTGTTTTTATTTTCATTTAGTTAAAAATACTTTTTATTTTTTGTTGAGATTTCTTCTTGACCCATATGTTATTTCAAAGTATATTATTTAATTTCAACAAATTTGATAATTTTTAGTTATCATTTTGTTAATGATTTCTAGTTCAATTCCATTGTGGTGTGAGGTCATACACCATATGATTTCTCTTCTTTTAAATTTGTTAAGGTGTGTTTTATGGTCCAGAATGTGGTCTGTCTTGTTAAATATCCTAGGTAATCTTATAAATATAAAATGTATATTCTGCTGTTAGGTGAAGTAGTCTATGTATGTCAATTATTGTTTAATGGTGTTGTTGAGTTCCACCATATACTTACTGATTTTCTTCCTAATAAATCTGTCCATTTCTGAGAGACAGATGTCAATTAAGATAGTGGAGCCATCTATTTCTCCTTGTTGTTCTATTAACTTTTGTATCATGTAGTTTGATTCTTTGTTAGGCACATACACATTAAAAATTTGATGTTGTATTGGAAAACTGACCCCTTAAACATTATGTAATGACCTTCATTATTCCTAATAATTTTCTTACTTTGAAATCTGCTGTGTCTGAAATTAATATGGCTACTCCTGCTGTCTTTTAATTAGTATTATAAAATTTTCTCCATCCATTTTCTTTTGGTTTATATGTGTCTTTAAAGTAGGTTTCTTCTAGACAACTATTTTTCATTATTTTTTATCTACTCTTACAATCCTATCATTTAATTTATGCATTTAGAACAATAACATTCAAAGTGATTATTGATATAGTTAGATTAATAACTATCATATTTGTTACTGTTTTCTCTCTGCTGCCTTTATTCTTTGATTGTAATTTAATATTCCATTCTGTTTGTGCCTTTTGTGGTATTAATCGAGCCTTTTGTATAATTCTATTTTTTCTCCTTTCTTTGTATATTATTTATATTCCCCCTTTTTTCAGTAGTTGTGTTAGAATTTGCAATATATATTTATAACTAATCCAACCCCATTTTCAAGTAATACTACATTATTTTATGGGTAGTATGAGTACCTTATAATAACAAGACAATCCTAATGTTTTCCTCTCATCCCTGTATCATTGCTGTCACTCATTTCATTTAATATAAGCATATGTACATACACATCAGATATACACATAAACATACATAATTAAAAACACTGTTGCTATTATTTTGAACAAACTGTTATCTGTTAGGTCAATAAGATTAAGATATTTTTTTAACTTTTATTTAGTTTTTCTTGCTCTTACTTTCTTTTTGTAGATCTCAGTTTATGACCTATAGTATTTTCTTTCTCTCTGAAGAACTTTTAACTGGCAACTAATTCCCTTAATACTTGTTTGTCTGAGAATGTCTTTATTTCTCCTATAGTATTATAGGTTGGTGGGATTTTTCTTTCAACATCTAAAATATTTCAGTCTTGCTTTCATGGTTTCTGAAGAGCAGACAGATATAATGCTTACCTTTCTTTTTTATAGGTAAGGTGTTTTACTTCCACTCTGTTTTCTCCAATATTTTTATCTTGATTTTTTTAATTTCATTTTTTAAAATTTATTTTAATTAGTTTCAAGTATATAGTACATTGGTTAGACATCTATATAGTTTGTAAAACAATCTCCCCAATTAGCCCCTCCCTCCCCTGTTCCTCCACCTAGCCAACATATTAATGCTAACTACATTTCCTATGCCATGCTCCTTATCCCTGTGTCCATCAGCTACTAATTTGTACTTCTTTAATCCTTCACCTCATTCTCCCAGTTCCCCAACCTCTCCTCTCCTCTGTTCATCACCAAACTGTCCATTGTATTTCTGAGTCTGTTTTTTTTTTATTAGTTTGTTCTTTTTATCCCTTAGATTCTGCATATAAGTGAAATCACATAGTGTTTATCTTTCTCTGTCTGACTTAAATACCTTCTAGGTCCATCAAAGCAATATTTTTTCCAACCTCTTCCTTTTAGTCTGGATGTGTCTTTTAATATGAATTGAGTCTCTTGTAGACAATATATGTAAGGGTCTTGTTTTCTGATCCTTTCAGCCACTCTATCTTTTGATTGGAGCACTTAATTCTTTTCCATTTGAGGTGTACTTATTGATAAGAATGTAGTTGTTACCATTCTTTATTCCTGTTTTTGATACATGTTTTTTCTTCTTCTTAAAAAAAATTCTCCAACAGTTCCTATAATACTGGCTTGGTGGTGATGAATTCCATTAGCTTATTTTTGTCTGGGAAGCTCTTCATCTGTCATTCAGCTCTAAATGATAGCTGTTCTGGATAAAGTATTCTTGGTTGTAGGTCCTGGGTCTTCATCATGTTGCATATTTTGTGCTAAGCCTTCTGTACTGCATAGTTTCTTTTGAGAAATCAGCTGCCAGTCTTATGGGAGCTCCCATGTAGGTAACTGTCTGATTTTCTCTTGCTTCTTTTAATATTTTTTCTTTGTATTTAACCTTTGGCATTTTAATTATGATGTGTCTTGGTGTGGGCCTCTTTGGATCCCTGATTTTTGGAATTCTCTGAGCTTCCTGGAGTTTTATGTCCATTTCCTTCACCAGGTTAGAGAAGTTTTCCATCAGTATTTTGTCAACCAACTGTTCAGCATCTTGATTTTCTTCAAGTACACCAATTGAATGGCTATTTGGACCCTTAATAGTGTCCTATATTCTCCTTGAATTATTTTTATAGTCTTGGCATCTTTTTTCTTGCCATTATGATTGAATGTCTTTGGATTTCTTGTCTTCTAGATAGGTCATTTTATCC
>PVKZ01003572.1:0-124920 GCA_004027375.1 Macroglossus sobrinus
ATGGCGCTTTTTAATTTTCTTGCAGATATTTAATCATGCTCGCTACCCTCAGTTTCAGTCCCTGTCAGTGTCATTGACATTCTTGGCAATGTTTGCTCAGATTCCCTTGCAGTTCTGTGGTGCTTGGTCTCGAAGGGTATGGGGGGAGGAGCCCTCTTGGTTGGGAAATGGGGACTGTGGCTCAGCCTCTGTTTTGCAATTGCCGCTGGTAAAAATCAACTGTTGTTTTTCTGCCATCCCTGCTTTTCTGCTATCCCTGTTTCTCTGCCTTCTGCTCTCATGACTGGGCACTGCTTCCAGCTGCATGGAGTTCACAGGCAGGGCTGTTCAGGGAACCATTACTTCTCCCCTCCCCTCCTACAAAAAGCTCTTGCTGCGAGAGGCATTTTCTTTGTTTCTCCCAGTCCACCACCTGACATTTGGGGTTCTAACCTGTGGTAGGTCTTATGTACAGATTCCACTCTCAGACGTGCTGTTGTGCACCTTAGGTTTTTTGTTGTTGTTGTTGAGTTTTAGATGTTCAGCTTATTGTTGTTTCAAGGGGAGAGATCTGGGAATATCTCTCACTCCACCATTTTTAATTCACTCTGGGCTTCATTTATTTTAAACCTGCACTTTTCTAGAAAAGAAAACTGAGTTCTAATTTTTATTTTTGAGTAATAATGTTGTATTTTTGCTTGTATAGGAATTGTGTATTGCCTTTTATTTTTTTCTGAGGATGGGAATCCTACTTATGTTTCATGACTATGCTGAAATACTAGTTATTTTATGAGACATTATTGATTTCTACTCTTCCACAGGTATCAGAATAAATTTCTTCCTCTTTAACATTCTCAAGGCTATTCCATTATACATCTGTTCTAGAACTTAATTTGAATTTACTTTCTGAATTCACTTATTTATTGAGCATCTACTATTTAGCAGGCATTGGTCTAGACTTAGGGATAGAAGAGTGAACAAAATAGACAAAGTCTCTAGTCTCATGGAGATTATATTCTAGTGGGTGAGAACAGATAATAAATGAATAAGTATAAGAGGAAGACAAAGCAAGTTAGGGAGTTAGAGAGTGCTGGGGAGAGATGGGTTTCTATTTTTTATTGGGTGATTGGGGAGGAGGAATGCCCTGTTGGGAAGGTGACATTTGATCAAAAATCTTTAGGAAAGGAGGGAGTGAGCTAGGTAGATATTTTGAGGAAGAGTGTTCCAAGCAGAGAGAAGAACAAATACAAAGGACTTAAGAAAAGAGTGTGCTTAGCATTTTTGGAGGTACAGCAACAAGGATGGAAATGTGAAGTGAGTGAGGGGGAAAGCAAAAGGAGATGGGATCTGGTTGTAGAAAAGACTTGGATTTTTACTCTGGGTGGGAGGTGAAATCACTAGAAGGTGCTGGGATGAGGAATGACAGGGCTATAGTGTTGAAAATAGACTGTTGGCAGTCAAAGGGTGAAGAAGAGATTATGGGGGCTTCCATTGGGAAGTAGTGAGAAGTGATCATATTCTGGATGTATTTTGAGAAGTAGAGCAGAATTGCAGAATTGATGGATTAGACATGGGGATATCAGAAATCAGGGATGACTCCAATGTTTCTCCCCTTAATAGCTAGAAAAATAAATATGCTATATATCAAGATTAGGGCAATGGTTCAAGGAACAGGTGAAGGGTGCAAGATCAGGAGTTTTGTTAATGATTTTTCACTTTAAAAATAAAGTTAAACTTAAATATCATATTCAAATGAAAAAATGGTCATTGAATTTTCACGAAGTGACCACACCTGTAACCTACAGCTAGATCAAGAAATTAAACACTACATCAGACACAGAAAGTAGGGATTTCAAGTAGACATTGGATATACAAGTCTGTGGTTCAGGGGAGATATAAATTTGAAGTTTGTCGGCATATAGATGGTTGTTAAAACCATAAGACAAGATGAAATCACCTAGGAACTGGATGTGGATAGAGAAGAGGAGAGGTCTGAGGACTAAGCTGTGGAACCTCCTAACCTCCTAAAATTATTTATTTATTTATATTTTATGTTAGTTTCAGGTATATAGCACATTGGTTAAACATTCATATAATTCATGTAGTGATCCCCCCGATTCGTCTAGAACCTATCCGGAACTACATACAGCCATTACAATATTATAGACTATATTCCCTATGCTGTACTCTGCATACCCATGACTGTTTTGCAACTACTAATTTGTGCTTCTTCATCTCTTCACTTTTTTCACCCAGCCCTCCAACACCCCTCCCATCTGGCAATTATTGGAAATGTTAAGATTCCATTTATTTATTTATTTATTCATTCATTCATTCATTCATTCATTCATTCATTATTTTATTTTATTTTATTTTATTTTATTTTATTTTAAGCGAGGTAACCCTTGGTCGACCTCACAGATAGTAAGGACCTTGTCAGCTTACAATCCCTTATTTTTTATTTGTTACACCTACAGCACCTGGTCTTCCTAGGTGGTCTCCCATCCAAGTACTAACCAAGCTCGACCCTGCTTAGCTTCCAAGATCAGAAGGGATTGGGCTTGTTCAGGGTGGCATGGCCGTAGACTAAGATTTTATTTTTTTAATGGCTGAGTAATATTCCATTTTATATATGTATTATAATTTCTTTATCCAATTGTCTATTGATGGGTACTTAGATTGCTTCCATATCTTGGCTATTGTGAATAATGTTGCAATGAGCACATGGTTGCATAGATCTTTACAAATTAGCCTTTCGGTTCTCTTTAGATAAATACCCAAAAAGGCAATTGCTGGATCAAAAGGTAGTTCTATTTTTACTTTTTCCAGGAACGTCCAAACTATTTCCCATATGGCTGTACCAATTTTCAGTCCCATCAGCAGTTTATGAGGGTAGGGCCTCCTAACATTTAATGATTGGAGAGATGAAGAGGACATAGCAAAGGAGATTGAAGAGGAGCATACAGTGAAGTAGGAGACCCAAGAGGGTGAGAAGAAAGAAGGAGCAACTACTAAGTACTGGAACTCTGCTAGGTATTGGGAATAAAGCAGCAAACAAGGTCAATCATGTTTCTGCCCTCGTGGAGCTTATGTCAAGTGGGGTATACAGACAGGTAAACAAAAACTTCTATCTATCAATATCAATCTATCTGTCTATCGATCTATCTATCATCTATCAATCTATCTGTCTATCGATCTATCTATCATCTATCTATCTATCTATCTATCTATCATCTATCATCTAGCTAGATAGCTATCATCTATCTATAATGTGTCTGTCTGTCTGTCTGTCTATCTATCTACCTATCTATCATCATCATCTATCATCTATCTATCTGCCTTTCTGTCTGCCTGCCTAATATCTGTCTGTCTGTCTATCTATCATCTATCATGTATGTATGTATGTATGTATGTATGTATGTACGTATGTAACTTCTATCTATCAATCTATCATCTATCTATCATCTATAATCTATCTATGTATCTATCTATCATCTATCTATTTATCTAATCTATCATCTATCATCTCTCTCATGATGAAGTATAATACAGGCTCTGAAGGAAAAGCATAATGACAATATTTATGGGGGGATTCAATTTAGTTAGAAATGGCTTCTCTGAATGATGTTTAAGTTGAAGCTTGAAGGATAGAAAAGGATTATCTAAGATAAAATTCGAGGATTCTATTAGTTTGCTAGGACACCCATACCACAATACCATAAGCTAGATGGCTTAAAACAACCGAATTTTATTCTCTCGCTATTCTGGCAGCTGGAAGCCAGAAATCAGGGTGCAGTAAGGCATGCTTCCTCTGAAGTCTCTAGGGAAGAATCCTTTCTTTACTCTTCCAGCTTCTGGTAGCCCAAGAGTTCATTGGCTTATGGCTGCATTACTCCACACTTTGCTCCAGGATTCATATGGCCTTCTTCTCTGTGTGTATGTCTCTGTGTCCTATCTTCTTTTTTAATGATATTTTTTGTTTTTCAATTATAGTTGACATACAATATCATAAAATATTATATTACAATAATACAATATTATATTTGTTTCAAGTGTACAGCATAATGATTAGAGATCTATAAACTCACAAAGTGATTGCCCAACTATATTTAGTACCCCTTTTCCTCCTTACATATTTATTACAACATTGTTAACTATTTTCCTTATGCTATACTATATATCTCTCTGTGTTTATTTTGTAACTATCCATTTGTATGACTGGTTCCCTTTTATAATTTCCATTTCTATTTTTTATGTTTTTTATCTCTTTGTTAAAGTTATCACTGAGTTCATCTACTTTTCTCCTAAGTTAATTGAACATTCTTATTAACCAGTGTTTTAAACTCTACATCCGTTAGATTCCTTGACTCTACTTTGTTTAGACCTTTTTCTTGATCTCTGTTCTGTTCTTTCATGTGGGACATGCTTCTTTGTCTCCCTATTTTGGCAGTCTTTCTGTGCCTGTTTCTATGCATTAGGTAATGTTCCTAAATCTCCCAATCTTAGTAGTGTGGCTTTATGTAGTAGGTGTTCTGTGGGGCCCAATGGCACAGTCCTGAGAAGGGTTCCGCTACAGGTCAAGTTTAGCCCCAGCCTGTACCCCTCCAGGGCCACCTGGTAAGAGTCAGCAAGCAATTCACAGATGGCTGCCACCTATGCTGTGCTGCCTCAAGAGGCTACACTAGAAATCGAGGCTGGCTGCTGCCAGAGTGGGGCTAGTAGCTGCTCAGCAAGGAGCACAGGGCACTCCGAGGAAACCACTGTATATGGCTTGGGTAGGGACACAAGTTAGTAGGAGTGGAGTTTCAGGGAATCATCTGGGCAGAGCGAGCTCTGTTATACAGTTTGATGATGTCTCACCTATGATGGCACCTGTGTCCACACACTGGGAATGGGAAGGACTCAACAGAGAAACAATGGATACAGCCAGCACTTCTGCCTGGGAGAAAGCCATCCTTGTGGCCCTCATCCCAAAGCCTGACAACTCAGTGTTCCCCCATATGTCCCTGGTGCTCCCCAAGCAGCCTCCTTAGCACTGGAGCTCAGAGCGAGCAAGTTTGTCACTGTGAAAGTTTGGTCATGGTCCCTTTAAGAGGAATGTCTGCATCTGCCATCTGTAGCTGCCCTAGTTTCTGTCTTGCTCAGCCCACATGGGACTGGGCAGCCTCTTGTCTCCGACCCCTCTTACCATTCCAAGGTGATTTCTTATTTCTCTCCTTAGTGTAGGACTTCTGTTCATCCAAGCTGTTTGCTTGCTGTTTGCTCTGTGGTTTTGTCACAATTTTGGCGTGATTGCAAGAGGAGATGGATAATGCCTCTAACCATTATGACATCTTGACTGATCTCTGTGTTTTCTCTTCTTAAGGATGCCCATCATTGGATTTAGGGCCAACCCTAAATCTAGCATGATTTCATCTCAAGATTCTTAACAAATTAAATATGCAAAAGATCCCATTTCCAAGTAAGCATACAATCTGAGGTTCTGAGTGGGTATGAATTTCAACTCACTACAAGAAATAAACAGAAGAAATATGTTTGAAGCAGTGACGTGCTGGGACTGGCTCAAACCTGTTTGCAAGAGACAATTGTTAAATTTTCAGCAGTTTTGTTATCTGATTAACTTTACATTGGTAGCTTGAAATTGGCAATGATGGCAGTATTTACACTGTGGAAATTGGCAAATGCTACAAATCAGGTTTGTTTATTTTTCTTCTGGAGAAGCAATTGTTAAATATTCAACCAAAACACCGTTTGTTTGATGACCTTGAGTCAAAAAAGAGATATGCCTAATATGGCTGGACCATAATGAAATTTGGCTGAAAAAGTGCAGAGAAAGTCATACAGGGCCCCGAAGACCAAAATAAGGATTTTGTATTTTAACCCAAGTGCCCCTGGGGGCTATCTGAGAGTTTTAATCAGGAGAGGGGCAAGATTAGATTTGTGTTACTGTTGTTTATGCACCAGTCTTTTCTATCCAAGAGCAAACTCCTTGAAAGGGATTTCATCTTTATTATTTTTTGTATTCCCCATGAAATTTTACACAAAGCAGACATCTGATAAATGCAGGTTAATTTAAATGGGACTTTATAAATACCATGCAGATTGGTAAAAACAATGATTAGTGATTCCAGCAAACACGATCAATCAGGATATATGTCATGGAGGAATCACAAGACAGTTCTATCATTATCGTATGCCATCCATTTAGTAGACATACATTTAGAACTTACTGTCTCCATGTACTGTGGGGATACAGTAGTGAAGAAGGCATGGTCCTACCTATAAGATGAAATCTTATTAAGGGCAAATCAAAAGCTTGTCAGAGTGCCTTGTGATAATCTGTGTGACAAGGTAAACCTAAGAAGATCTCCTAAATTTGGAGGGCTTGGGAAAGCTTCCATAGGAAGCATAAGTTTTAGCGAAAGTATTACTATCTAAACTGTGTTCTGAGTTCAAAATTGTCCTCTGAAAAGTGTGGTGGTATGCAGACTTTGAGGAATGAGGGATCTGAAGGGCTTTGAGACTTTGAAACGATCTTGGAGGCTTGTTATATCCTTTACTTGCCCACATTTACTGTTTTTTCACTCTTAACCCTTTGAGATGTGGTAGGAAGAGTTCTAAGATGGCTCTCAATGAGCCTCATCCTTGTATGATTTCTCCTCCTTTGAATGTGGTTGGAATCTGTGAATATAATAAGATATTCTGTTCTGATGTTATGTTATATAGCAAAAGGGAAATTATTCTGGGTGGGCCTGACATAATCAAGTTAATCTTTTTAAAGTAAAGAGTGTCCTCTGGCTGGCCACAGAAGAGGAGGGAAGAGATTTAAAGCACAAGAAAGATTCAATGCACTGTTCCTGACTTGGAGATGAAAGGGGAAGTGTGAGGAAGAATGTGAGTGCATTTCTAAAAGCAGAGCATAGTCCCAAGAAAGAAATGGGAATCTCAGTCCTACAGCTTCAAGGAACGGAATTGCGCCAGCAATTAGAATGAGGTTGGAAGTGAATTTTCTCCCTAGAGCTTCCAGACAAGAACCCAGCCAGGCCAACACCTTGATTTCAACTATGTCATACCTTTAGCAGAGAACCAGCCATGCCATGACTGACTTCTAACCTGCAGAATTGTGAGATACTAAATTTGTATTGTTTTAAGTTACTACATTTGTGGTAAATTCTTACCTAACAATATAAAACTAATACAAGTCTCCACCCTGGAGAGCCGGTTCAGGAATAGTAAGAAAAAAACTTTTTGTGCTCATTTTTCTAAGGAGAAGTAAGGAAGGTACAGTGTTAGTTCACAGAACAGGAGAATGACTCTTACTCATGAAAGATGACTCTTATCAGTAGAGATGACACTGACTTGAATCTGCATAATAAACCCTACTAAACAACCTTTATTTACTATTAGTTTCTCCCATATATTTACCTTCCCACAATTTACTGGCCCTAGGAGCCCAAATCCCTTTTCCTTTGTCCAGTCACTTTTCTATGATTAATCTTTTTTGTTGTTGTTGTTAAAATGGTATATAAGCTCCTGTGTCTAACTACCACTTTGGAGTTTTCACTTTTCTCTTGTAGAGCTTCTCCTGCCACACATACAATTAAAAATATCAATTAAATGTGTGTGCCTTTTTCTCTTGTTAATCTGCTTTTTGTCAGTTTAATTCATAGGCTTCAGGTACTAAACCTAAGAGCGCAGAGGAAAAGTTTTTTCTCCCCTCCCGTGATGGTAATTATTATGAAGAAAATAAAAGAAAGTAATGAGATAGATGATTGAGGAAGGTGACTTCAGATATGGTAGTTAGGGCAGGTTCCTCTTAGTTGAGACTTATAAGATATAAAAGACATAGGCCATACCAATAATGTAGGGAGGAGGCAAGAGAATTAAAGTGTTAATCAAGACACAATTGGAGACTGCAAAACACAGATCAGCCTTGCGGCCAGGCCAGGAGGTCACCCTCAGAACAAAGAAAAGTTTCTGCTGGATTACTAACAATCCATTCTCCTGTGAAGGGGAACCAGGAGCCAAGAGTCATTCCTTATGGCTAAAACCAGTGGAACCTATAGATTAAAGGCTGGGAACTGCCAGCAGGCCTTTCACTCTACATATTCTTACCTTTTCATAGGCTACAAACTCTTTCCCTTCCTCACTGTATATACATATCAAAAAAACTGAGAATTAAGAATGACATATAATCTGAATCCTCTGAACACTCAGGGTCCCTCTCAGTGCCTTTACTCTGTCTCTCTGTCTCTTGCACTGTTCCTCTCACTCTCTGCCTCTGAGAGGAGACCACACTCTGTGGAGTGTTATCCCTTTTCTAACAACTTTCCTTTTGACTCTAATTTTGGTATGTGTGTTAAATTCTTTCTATACTCTTGGCCAAAGGACCCTCTTCTTCTCTCGGTGCAGAGCTTGGCCTCCCCCTACCAACTCAGGGAAATTTACCCTGTCTTGCATCAAGACCTCAGGAAATATATTTTAGGCAAAGGGAATAGCAAGTGAAAAATTCTTGAGTTAGACATCAGCCTGGAGTATTCAACAGGCAGAAAGAAGGCTAGGTTGTTTGGAACAGAGTGGTCTAGGGAAGGAGTTGAACTAAATGAGGTCAGAAATGTTGGGAAAGGCCAGAGTGTGGGATCTTATAGGCCAATGGTTCCCAAACTTGAGAATCACTTGGAGGGCCTGTTAAAGTACAAGTTCTTGGACCCCATACCTAGAGTTTCTGATTCTGGGGATTTAGTGTGCATCCAAGAATCTGTATCTTGGAATGATTTGAGTTTTATGCTATTTTGATACTTCTTGGATGAAACAACTGATGTCACTGATCCTCAATTTCCTACTTGAATATTAAATTTCAAAAATAAAAACTTCATAAGTTATTAGATGATCTCATATCTGTGCTAGAACTGGGAAAATGTAAAGTCTTATGATTATTAAAGATTACATTTATGGACTGCAAAACAAAGGAAATCCCAACTATAGTTGTGGGATGTGGTAAATGAAAGAGGGACATAAATAAAAAAAGGAGGAGGCATGAAGAGTTGCAGATGGGAATGATTTTTAAAAATTAAATTTAAGTTAAAAATATTTAAATTGAGAGTCCAACTTGGGCCAGAGGTTAGATTTTTAGACTTAGCTTAAATGCCTTAATCTTGAATTCACTTATTCATAGAATTGTGTGACTTTGATCTTTAAGAAATACAACACTCTATTAAAGGCTCAAAAGACTGTTGTCAGAGATGACCAGTAAGTAACTCTTAAAACCTTTTTGAAATGGAAATGATTCAAACTACCCAATATTTCACCCATCAGGGGAGAGAATTTCGTGAGGCTCACTCTAGGGGCTATCTGACTATATTCTTAATGCTGATAACAATTGAGAATTTCACCTAAAGGCATTTGAGAATAATGTATATGTCCGGGAAGAGTCAATATTTGTTTAATTATACATAACACAATTGAGAAAGATTGGAGGAGGAAAGAGGTGTGTGTGTGTGTGTGTGTGCGCGCGCGTGTGCGCGTGTGTGTGTTTTACATGTATGTAGGACACTTCTGTTTCCAGTCTTATACCAGTCTGAGGACATCTACCTGATCTATGGAGAAGTTGAAGAGGAAAGTGGTAGTTAAAGTACTCCTATTTTCTTAAATGCCTTGAGGACTGGTGTCAACTAGTCCTCACACCATTTACAGGCTAGAGAGATGAACAGCCTTATAGTTATATATTTAGGAAATTCTCTGTGTCTTGGTTTAGTAAGAGTGTAGTAGTAACCCCCAAGTGCTTTATGTCTGAACTGTTTGAAACTAGAATTTGATGGCAGAAGGACTTTCTATGAAGATTTCTAAGGAAAGGGTAAACTCCTGTCTTATAGGAATAGTGTCTGTGTCATGATTTGTGGATGTGGGCTAAATCAGGGTTTCAAGATATATCCAAACTAGCCTGTCGAATCCTCCTTCACTCATGTTCTCAAGAGAAGAGACAGATTGCAGAGGCTTTGTTTGGGTATCTCTTACTGGAATTCAAATATTTTGGGAGGCTGTTATACTTTCAATTATGATAAGTTAACAGGGATTGATGAGATTGACACCTATAGCAGGCAGGGTAGGAACCCAGAAGGGAAAAAAGGTGGTAATGTCAGAAGAGGTGGGCTGGTTCCAAAGGGCAGACTTTGACCACTTCAAAGTGTGTCCTGGAGCTCTCTCCACCCCAGATACAGTAGGTGCTATATGATGGGGGGCCAGAGTTGGGTAGGACTCGGGTTACTTACACTAGATACTGGCTTCATCGTGGTGTCATCTTGACAAAATATTTTTTTGTTTTGCATTGTATAGGATAAATACGTACCTGATATCAATTCTATTGACATTTCTTTCATATGTTCAGCAACTAGAGAATATGTTTTTCCCCTCAAGTAGGTTGTAATATAAGATTCATTCTCCTCATGCAGCCTCTCCTCTCCCTGCCTGCTCTCAAAACTTCATCAAGTCTGCCTCTTGAAGGAGGTTATTTTAGGATGGAAAATTTGCAATACAGGTACTGCTGGCAAACCAGGGAGGTAGTAGATAAAGATCTTTGTTTATGGAATTAAACACAGTTGGATCACAAGTTATCTCTGTGTTTATAAGATCTGTAAATGTCAAGCACTCCTGTATTAGTAAAAGTTAGGACAACAAAACAGAAATAATTTTGGCATTTCAATCAAAATAGGTGATAATACAGAGACATAGGTGCTTATATGACTGTTGAAAGGAGAGTCAAAGGTCATGGGAAGCCACTGCTAACTCTCAGGTTTACTGCTAGCTTTTGGATATTCGGAGTTACCTCAACTCTCCAGGTAAGGAATTTCAGGAGACTGCCTCTGAAGGTCACAACTGCCAGCAACATCAGGGAGAGTGATTAGCAGAGAAACACCTGGAAACTGATGAAAAAATTTGTATATGTTGACATATATAGGTCTAACTATGGGTGCTTTTTCTTCACCTTACAAATTCTGTGCATAACCATTTTAATGTAGGGAGGAAGCAAGAGAACTACAATGTTAAATTAAATTTTCAGAGACTGCAATATGCTGATCAGCCCTACAGCTGGACCATGAAGAAACCTGCAGAACAAAGGAAAATTTCTGTTGGGATTACTAACAAACTGTTTCCCAACATCTTTTTTTTTTTAGACGAGGCAACCTTTGGTTGACCTTGCAGATTGCAAGGTCAATTTTTTTTGTTATTTTATTTTTAGTCAATTATTATTTTTGTTAATTTTTTGCTCCTACAGTACCTGGTCTTCCTAGGTGGTCTCCCATCCAAGTACTAACCAGACTTGACCCTGCTTAGCTTCTTCCAAGATCAGACTGGATCAGGCTTGTTCAGGGTAACATGGCCATAGATGTTTTCCCACATCTTAAAGAGAAAACAGATTCTTTAAGTGGTGCCCTACAAAAAGTAAAATCATTCATTCTTCACAGCTAAAAACATGGGGAACCTATGGATCAAAGGCTGAGAATTGCTAACAGGCCTTTCATACTACATTTTCTTACCTTTCCAGCTACATACTCTTATCTCTCCTCACTGTATGCCCATATTATCAAAGGAAGATGGGTATACAAAGTCTTTAAACTGTAATTCATAGAAACTAAGAATGATATATAAACTGGATTCCCTGACACTCGGGGCTTTTTCTGTCTTGGCTTTTTGTATTTGCTTTCTCTTGTCTTCACTTTTTCTCTTCTCTAAAAAACTTTCCTTTTGACTCTGGCGTGCGCTTGAATTCTGTCTAGCATTCAACAAAGAATCCTTTTCTCTCTCAGACCAGGGACTGAGCACCCCACCTCCACTACCACTCAGGGAATTTGCCCTGTCCTACTTCATCTTCTGGCTAACCATAAAGGTACCAAAGGACATAAATCGAGCCAAGTTCACCATGGCTCTTTTCTAATTCCTAGAGAATTCCTAGAGATTCTTTTCTGAGCCTTGCAGATGAATTGGCCTTGGGAAAGCAGTTGATAACATTTCCAGGGATCTGGTAAGAGGCTAACCCTCTAACCAAGCAGGAGTCTAATGTAGTTCTTCCCCCAAGGAACGGGCCTTATCTCCTTCTCTCTCTCTCTCTCTCTCTCTCTCTCTCTCTCTCTCTCTCTCTCTCTCTGAGCCATGGTGGTAGAGCCCATGCACACTCATGGTGGGGGCCCAGGGCCTCTGCTTGCAACCTCCTCTTTCTTGGAGCAGCGAGTGGTAGAGCCCTGTACATGCTTGGGGCAGCGACAGGTCCAGACCCATGCTGCATTCGTTCCCTTCTGTTCCCCTCTGCCGGGCAGGCAAAAAAAACTGCTGAACATATATTTTTCTTCTAGCAGAGCCCGTCCTCTTTAGTTTCAGCCCATAGCAGCTGAGTTCGGACACCCACAGAACTCATGCACTCGCCTCTCTGTCAGCTAGACCAGGGTCACAACCTCAAGTCTCGGAAGAGCAGGCATGCACTCTCTAGCTGACCAGGCCAGCTGCACTCCCTCTGCCTTCCTTCCACTTTCCTTGCAGCAGGTGCACACAGGAGGGTTGGGGCTCTAGCCACTAGAAAGACAAAGGGAGGTGCCCAGCTTCAGGTGCAGTTTCCAATGTAGCATCAAGTGCACAACTCTTAGCTGGCATAAAGTGCTTTCAGACTCAGACAGAACAGATAAGATCATGTCCCTTGGTAGTTTATGGGTTACAGTTGAGCACTTTTACCCAGGCTGCCTAGGTTCAATTCCCATTCAGGGAAACTTTTTACCCACATTTTCCCCCACCCCAGTGGCACATGCAGTCACTGCCCTGGCAGGCACCGGCAGAGAAGATAGGAATCGAAGCCCACTATAGCAGGTGGCAGCACTTCCTCTCAGCGAGGACCAACAGAGGCCCCACCTCCTTTCAAACTACAGATTGGAGGGGGACAAGGCATCCCAAAGAACTTTCCATTGTGATGCATCTTAAATAATTGGTACCAATTCAAATTAGGCAATCTTCAAAGGAAAAAAAAAAACTCATAATTTTCAGTAATTCTGTTTGACCATAATATAGACTTGGGGACCAAGGAATTTGACCTATAAATGGTTCTCTAGACTATAATACTATCTTACAATTAGATCTTTGCAAGAAACAGGAAAAGCAGGAAGAAATCCCCTATGTACAGGCATTTAGGCTTTTTTACCAAGACCCAGATCTCTGAAACAGCTGTAGAATGTGCCAAGCTCATATGAAGACTAAATCACTAGGAGGCCTTCAAGATTTAGACTTTTTAGATGACCCAGTAATAGGATCCTAACCCCAAAGACCCCCAAATCAAGAATCAACTTCTCTTTCACTCTCACACTCTGAGGGGAAACTAAAATCTTCATAGACCCCATCTACTCCACCACTCCCCGAAGAAACTACCCCTGCTAGCACTTCCTGAAGTGGTGCCCCATATCAGCCTCCACATGATAAAATATGTCTCCTCATGGAATTTGTAAATGCTGATGGGTGAATAACAAGAGTACATGTTCCATTTTCCATGGCAAATTCTCTGAAAATCCTAACAAATTTACTGATGAATTTGAAAGAATCACTATAACTTGTGACTTAACTTGGCAAGATTTGTACATTTTATTATCCATATGTTGTACTGTAGAAGAAAAATAGAATTATTGGAGCAACCAGGGTCACACTGACAGCATTGCTGCCTGCAGTGAAGGTCACGATGTCTACCAAACAGGAGAGAATGTGGTCCCAGACCAGGACCCTCAATGGAATTACTAAAGAGGCACTCAGGATCTAGAATACAGAAACCATATGATAACATGCATCATAGAGAGAATGAAAAAGTGTATTATTAAGCCTGTTAATTATGACAAAATATGAGAGGTCACCCAAGGGAGAGATAAAAACTCTGCCTTATTTCAAGTCTATGTAATGAAAGCCCTTAGGAAATATATCAATGCAAATCTCACAACACAGAAGGACAAAATATTACTAGGGACTCATTTTATCTTCCAGTTGGCTCTTGATATAAGGAGAAAATAACAGGAGCCTGCTCTAGGGACCCAGATAACTATGAACCAACTTTTAGACATGGCCTTTGCTGTCTATAATAATTGGGATAGAGCAGAGGAAGTGGAATAGACACAATAAAATAAACAAAAAGCTCATATGATAGCTGAAGCTATGAGTCCCCTGCAACCTCAAGGAAACCCTCATTCTGGATATAAAACTTTCAATTATAATGTGAAGGGACCATTAGTATCTCTTACTCATAAGACTTATGGCAGTAACTGCTGCAACCAGTGTGGGCTAGAAGGGCATGGGAGAAAGAACTGCCCACAGCTATGATACCAAAGAGGAACCCCTGAGCCTTTTCCCCTGTGCAAACAGGAGAGTCACTGGTAACAGGACTAAAAGGAATTGGGGACTCCTGAGTCAATAATGGCATAAAGGGGAAGCGTCTGATGGAGCCCAAGGCCCTCACTGGCTCCTATAGAACAATTTTCCATCTCTGCCAATTAGCCTCGAGTGACCCTTGTTGTGGCAGATAAGAATATTGAATTCTTACTTGATACAGAAGCCACTTACTCTTGTAACCCAATTTTCTGGGCCATTGTCCTCACAAACATGTTAGTTACTGAAATTGATGGCCACTCCAAAATTAAAAGGTTTATAACCCCCATAAATTGCCTACTAGGGGACCTTGTATTTACTCACTAATTTTCACTTATGCTTGAATGTCCAATCCCTCTATTAGAATAAGATTTCCTATAACAAATGCATACCACTATTCACTTTGGCACTCCACAACCAAATTTATCAGCCCACATTTCACGATCTTTATTCCACTTAAAATATCCTGTGCAATTGATACCCCAAATATTAGTTTACAGGTTGATTCTAGAATTTGGGCCACAGAAGTCTCTGGAAGAGCTATAATGTCATTCGTATTAAAATACAACTAACACCTAATACTAATTATCCACATAAAAAAAAAAACAGTATCCATTCAAGACCGAGGCACAATGGAGTATACAATCAGTAGCGGAAAAATTCTTAAAATATGGACTGCCAAACCTTGCCAATTACCTTGTAATACCCCATTCTGTCAATAATAAGGCCTAATGATGAATACAGATTTGTCCAAGATTTAAGGGCAATAAATGAGACCATAGTCCCAATTCATTCAATCATCCCCAGTCCCTACACCCTTCTGACTCAGATTCCAAACAATGATCATTAGTTTACAGTTTTAGAGCTTAAAGATGCTTTCTTCTGAATCCCTCTACATCCTGAGAACCAATATTTATTTGCACTTAAATGGAATGATCCCAACACACATAAAACCTCTAAATACACTTGGACAGTCCTACCCCAAGGTTTCCGGGATAGCCTCCATTTGTTTGGGAATGACCTGACCCAGGAACTCAGGAGTTTAAAATTAACAGATGGTTTTCTTATTCAATATGTAGATGATTTGTTAATAACAAGCCTAAAAAAAGAAAGTTGTGATTCTAACACTATCCAAGTTTTAAAGTTCTTAGGAAAACAGAGATACCAGGTGTCTTTGCAAAAGGCACAAATTTCCCTCCAGAAAGTTAAATACCTAATGTATGTTTTAACATGGGGGGAAGAGGGGCAGGGCTTTGTCTTCCAAATGAAAGGAAGCTATATTAATAATAAAATCCTCTCAGAAAAAGAAACAGTTAAGAACCATTTTGTCTCTTATTGCAGGGCTTGAGTTCCCCGCATCAGGTGGAATTTGCCCTGTCCTGCATCATCTTCTTTAGGGGAACCTAAAATAAATCCAGGATCCTTCTGGTGAAGAAGTCTAGGAAATGTGATTTTCAAACTTCTAACTCCTGAAAACCAGGAGAGGCATAAAAGGAGGTGCAAGGATGCTGAGTGCAAGCACAGTCTATGTTCAACACAACAAGCCATTATGTCTCTGAGATTGTATTTTCATCAGTAAAATAGAAGTCATAATATTCACAACTATGGCTATCACCAAACAAATGTATGCAAAGCAACTGCTACAAACCAAAAACCATTTGTCCCTTTTATTCCACTAAAATCATCATTCAATCACAGAAAACCAAAAAAAAAAACTTTTTGAAGCAAAAACAAAAACAAAATGTTTGTGCCACTCATTTTTTATTAAATGTAAGAATAATGTTCACAATATGCCACTCAAAAATATGTTACTCTGGCATAAGGATTATTTTGGGCTGAAGGCAATTGAAAAGAAGACACAAGAAAAACTCTCTGCCCTCTCCTCTACCAGAAAGGGCAGAATTATTCTTAATTACTGGAGAAAACTCTAGACACCAAAGGAATCTACATAACAAAATTTATTAACTAGATCTTATTTTCCATTAGTTTCCCCATATGTTTACCTTCCCACAATTTGCCTCCATTCAAAACTCAAAGTCCTTGTCCTGTATCTTGTCATCTCTCTAAAATTTATTTTTGTTAAGATGTTATATAAGTCCAAGTTCTAAACACCCCTTTGCATTACTCATCTCTGAGTATTCCTGTGTTTATGTACAATGCACATGTTAGTAAACTTTATCGCTTATTAATTTGTCTTTTGTCAGTCTAATTTGCAAGTCCCCAAATGGACAAACTAGAAAGATAGAGAAAAAAGTTAAGTTTTTCTTCCCCTACAATAAAAAATGTTAATTGTAAAAATTTTGGAAGTACCAATAAGGAAAAAATGCTTAGGATAATTAGGAGATGATTTTGTTCAAGCTATTAAAATAGGGAAAATATTTATGAATGAAGAACATCTCAATGAAGAAAGAAAACTGAGATTTTATAGAGGCAAGCAAACAGAGTAGTAATGGGGCAGGGTAGACAGCGAGTCTCATGCGAGTCTGGAAGAGCCCCAAGGATGGGTATAAGTGGGTCTTATCTCTGGCTGCCAAGGGCAAGGTGGTCCTTTGCCTTTATTCTTTTCTGGAAAAGGCTGGGGGATTTCTTAATCTTTGCTACTTTATAAGAACACAGGGCTCAGATAAAACTCAATATGGTCAGTCCCTCCTTTTGTTCAAGACAAATATCACAAATCACTTAATAACTCAGAGGTGATCATAAACTTCCTGAGTGGAGGAAGTAGGGTCTAAGAAATAGTCTTTCTGGGACTCTTGTTGGCATTGTTTCTATAAAAACAGTTAAATCATCTGTTGAGATTTGTGGGCAAAAGTAAGTTGTTTTAGGACCTCAGAGATCATGCATGTCAAAAGAGTGGTGTCTGAAGTGAAAAAGATAAACATCAATATAAAAATAAAAATTTACATAAAATAAAGAGCCAGGAAGTGGATACTAAGGGTAACCAGTCCACTAGATTCTAAGGAATGGGTGAAAGGAAAATCTTTAACTCAGGAGTCAGGAGAATTGTAGATATTTGACAAATTTCTTGGCATCCTGAATGTGGTTATTGATTACAAAGATGTCAGAGAAGTTATGGGGAACATATGTATAGACATTGCTTCTGACTATTGAATATGCACCCTCTCTGGAGGCCAGAATTATGTAAATGCCAGTTGATGAGGCAGCATAGCTCATTAACTTTCTTGAAGCTCTCAAGTTAGTATGTCATGCTCTTGGTCATGCTGTCCACAGTCTTGGTTACCTTTCATATACGAGCATGCATGACTTGAGCATTTCACTGGACCTCTTTAGAGGTCCAGACAGTGGTTTGTCCAGGCAGAATTCCAATCATGCCTAGTCTGCTGTGATAATGAGTCCTTTAAGGTTTATATCAGGTCTTTGAGACTCTACTTGCAAGTTTTCTTCAGCTTCTGAGGGAAAAGGCCAGATGCAAGAGAGCCCAGAGTCTCAACAGTGATCTGGGCAGTCAGGTTTTAGTTCTTGGTGATTGTGAGTCAGGCAGGAGGGAGAAAAATTGAATGTATTAGCTTGGAGGTTTGTAGTAAGATACAGAAAAAAAATAGAAGAATGGACAATTGGATAAGCATGCACAATTTTGTCAAAGTAACAAGATCCAGTCAAATTTTCAAGTAGGAACCAAAAGTAGTTCTTCCAGAAAGATAAGTCAATTAAATTTCCATAACACAAGGTAGAGTTTGTATATCTACCAAGTATCTGCAATTTACAAAGGAATGCAAAATAGTTCAAAGATAATGAACTGGACCAGAATCTGATCACTAAGAAGGTTGTACTGTAAAAGATGCAGAGTTCTTCACTGAAACAATTTTTTTCTGCAATACTGAAAAGTATTCACTTACCAATTCTGTGAACATTTGTTATATAGTTGATACCATAATGAATATTAAGTTCAGTATTTTAATTTATGTGCTTTTTAAACTCTCAATTAAAAAGGAGTTCTTTAGAAGAGAAAATATTATATATGTATAAAATGGCACATCACTCTGAAAACAAGCTATTTTTAATAGAAAGTAAGAAAATGATACTATAAAATACCAAATATTTCTATACTGAACTCTCATAAGTGAATTTTTACATATTTACTTTCTCATTCCACCAGCAACAACATAGACTGAGAAGCCTTCATTGAAGTACAGGTATGAGTGTATTTTGATCTTAATTGGAAACAAGAGTTTTACCTGCTTCAGTGAAAGGAGAGGCTGAAGAAACACAGCAGCCATTTTTCCTGCTAATTTGATGTTATGATTCAATACAGGGTTGGAGAATCATGCCTCTTGGGCCAAATCCAACTTTTGGGGAGAAAAAGATCCTTTTTCTCTACCCTCTTAGGTTCAGTGCTTGGAGGGCTGTAAATTAAACCAACAAAAGTAAAACCAGCAAGAAAAAAGACTGATTTTTATTCACATAGATATTTGTAGTTCACAGAAAAATGTAACTCCAGGAGGCAGTTAGAATTTGGAACATATATATCATTTCAGTAGAAGATGGAGAAGAGTAGAGGGGCACTTATGGGAGGACAAATGACTTCTTAGAAGGAAGAAAGGGCACTTAGAAGGAGACATATTTGGCATTTTACAGTGTTGTGGTGCAATCAATTCTAAGACCTATGGAGCCAATCGAGATGAATTGTGAGCCTTTATTAGCTGGCTGGCGGCTGACTCTCTACCGTGCAGGGTCAGAGGAGATCAGCCCTGAGCTTCCAGAGTAGGCAGCTTATAAAGCTTAAGACCATATTCTGGTGGTCTTCTGAACAAGCAAGAAAGCAAATTACAGAAAGCAGCAGATTATAGAAAGCAGATGTTTGCTGTAAATGTCCTACACAAAGATAAATGTCCTACACAAAGGTAAATGTCCCCAGGGAACTCTTAGATCAAACAAGGCCTAGCAGACATTTTCCTTATCTGCATCCTGGTGGTAGCCAGTGCTTACCTGGGGGTTGGCACCTGAAGATATTGCTTCTCTGTGACTGATTTACTGGAAAGTTTTTTACTTCCACATTAGTATCATTTCCTTCCTTTCCATTTCCTAATTTATATCCTGTTGATTTTTAAACTTTATTTGGTTGTGAAGACTGTTCGGCAAGGCACTGACCCTATGAAGCAGGATTTGCTTTAGCAGGGCTGTGGTGTGTACCTAGTCTGCCTTTTAGGTATTTTGTCCTCAGACAGCTCCAACTGGTGCTCCAGCTTGGTCTGAGCCAGCCACTGGGCGTGCAGGCCCTGGGAACTTCTGGGGGTCCTGCCACAGGCAAGTTCAGCCACTGTCTGTGCCCTGCCCATGACCATCTGGTGAGAGTCACCAAGCAATTCTCAAATGGCTACCACTCACACTGTGCTTGGAGATGCCTCAAGAGGCCAAGCTCCGAACTGAGGCTGGCTGCTGCTAGTGTTGGGCTTGGGGCTGCTTAGTAAAAGGAACAGGGCATGCTGAGGCCAGATGCCATTTGTTTGGGGTTTATGATCCTTTGAGAAGTTTTAGGAAAGTATGCAGCATGAGTTAAGATAGGCTGTATGGAAAAACAACTGAAAGCAGTTTGGGTGAGCCTGCAAGTTGGAAGGGAATCACCAGGGCAGGATCAAAAGTTTTAGCCAGCTTAATGGAGACTCAGATAAGGCGGCATCTGTCTACCGGGAGTGGGGAGTATATATACACACACACACACACAACACACACACATATACATATATATATATACACACATGCGCGCGCGCGCACACACACACACCCACACACACACACACACACACACACATATTAGCTTATGTAGTTACAGAAGCCAAGAAGTCCCATGATCTGCTGTCTTCAAGGTAGAAAATCAAGAAAGCTGGTGATATTCAATCTGAGTCTGAAGGCCTGAGAACTAAGAACACTGATGTCCAAAGGCAGGAGAAAATGGACACTTCAGCTCAAGCAGAGAGTGAACTTGCTCTTTCTCTGCCTTTTTGTTTTATTCAGGTCCTCAACTATTGGATGATGCCCATCCAATAATAAGGGTGATCTTCTTTACTTATACTACTGATTTCAATGCCAACCTCTTTGGTGACACCATCACAAATATACCCAGAAATAATATTTGCCAGCTATCTTGGCATTCCTTAGCCCAGTCAAGTTGACACATAAAATTTACCATCACAATTGACCAACTAATAGAAAGAATTTCCACTTCTAGTTGTGCTTTGTGGTGAAAAATTCCTTAAACTAAGTAGTTAATAGTTAATATAGAAAAGAACTTTCCTCATTCCATCACTACTTTTACCAGCACAAGAAAAATTATGGTAAAGCATATTAGAAAAAAAAGGAACCTGTTTTGTTAGGTTGCTCTAAAACTTCTAGTTTCTTGGTTTCTTTCAGCCTAGTTTCCATGGGATTTAATTTGTGAGCAAAAATTCTGGGGCTATTTCTTATGGGCAGGCACTTCTACCCTTGACCTTGTGATAAGAGCATGGGAGGGCAAATAAAAGACTGTGGTCCTGATAATGTACATAGTTATTACAATATTATTGACTATTTTCCTATGCTATACTTTGCATCCTCATGACTATTTTTTAACTATCATTTTGTATTTCTTAATCCTTTCTCCTTTTACACCCACCCCCCATCACGGGAATCACTTCATAAGTTATATAAATATCTAATTGCTGTATTATACATCTGAAACTAATATAATATTGTATGCCAACTGTAATTGAAAAATTAAAAAAAAAAGACTGTGGTTCTACAACTCATCACTGAATGCTAGATAACTCTGGTCCAAGCCAAAAAATTAGAAGAACAAAAGGACTTCAAAGGATAGAATCTACTAAAATTGATTATCTTTATACAACTAGAGAGATAATTGACTTGAACAATAATATAGGTGTCAGTTGACTGTCAAAGCAAAGTTGTTGCCTATGTGTTCTCACCATCATATTTTAAAAGGGCTGGGAAATTCTACCATTCTCAGGGGCATCGGCCTTTGTGATAAAGAGATAAAAAAGAAATGTGTCTAGAGCAAGATTTAGAAGGATTTTCATGTCTTATGCCTACTTTGAATTCAGAGCACAATATGTTTGAGGATGGTTAGATGTGAGAGAAAGTTGTAAACTTTGCTCCCTGCACATCTCTTATCTCTACTATTTCAATCATGATCTTCAGGAGGAATTCTTCACCTGTTTTATTTAAGCCAAAGGGACATTGAATGGGGAAAATGTGGAACACCAGAGGACCACTTTTGTTAAACAGTTAAAACTAGGGAAGGTGAGCCTAAACCTTGTTGATTTTGCTTTCAGGGATTCCCTGTGGCCCACTCCTGATACTTGGCACTTTCCAGTTTCTTTCTCACCCACAGCTCCCTCAGTGCTTGTGCATCCACCTTCACACTTTCTCATTAATTTCTTTGTTATTATGTAAGAGCCTAATTAATGACCCACAAAAGGTTATTCATGGGAGTGAAGAAACTGACCTTATCAAAGGTGCCTTAATGGAAGAAATGTAACATTTTTCCCACATGTAGTGTGGTTTGGACATATTGGTTTACGTTACCTGAGATCTTGTGTTTTTTTGTTTTGTTTTTAAATTTCAGTTTTTATAGTCTGTAAGCAATCATCTCTGCTCACACATATATAACACATATGCATACACACTTACACAACACAAATCAGCTTATTTGTTTAATGAAATTAAGCAACTGGACAGTTAGGTTTTTCAAAGTTGAGTCAGGTTGTCTGTCAGGTTGTTAGGAGGAAAAAAGCTGTTATATGATTACTTTGTTGCTCGAAGTTAGGCATGAGGGAGCAGGTCCTATAAGTCCACACCAGACATCCTGACTTTGCTGATACATACTGCAGATTTTAGCAAGCGAAAAGTTTCTACTCAAGGATGCTGTGATAATGTCTCAGGCAACTGTGGAACAATGGTTCTGGGAACCAGAAATAGATATGTCCTTTTTAGTCATTTACTGCCCTTACAGAAACAATATATCCAATAGTTAATTGAATACATAAGCCCTCATTTGTAGATGCCATGAAGTGTTCTCTCAAAAGAGGTATTTTCAAAAATAAAAAAAGTTAATTATGTAATACAATGGAACAATACTAAAATCCATTGTATGTATTTATAGATATTTAAGTTAAATATTGACAATTTGTACCACTACATAGAGAAAATGACTACTAGCAATGTTATTAATTATTTTTATTTCTATTATTAATTTCAACTAAATTTTTAAAGATGAGTTTTTTAGCTTATCTTAATAATACTGCCTATCAATAAGATATAATAACTAGCTAATTAATATTTCATATTTGTGAGAGCTTAATACTATTATACTTTCTTAAAACAAAGCTATCTTCTGTTCATGTATACACAGAAAGGCAGATTATTACCTGGCAAAAATATTATTACTTTTCTCGGTTTATTCCATCAATGATATTTTCTGAACACCTACTATGGTGAGAACATTAAAAAAATACAATTCAGAAGTGTCCGCTCCTCCTCCCATCCCTGGCACCTCCTGACTGGCGGCAAAAGGCAGAACCCTCAACAGAGGCTCCCCTGTACTCTTGCGTGAAGAGACTGGAATAGCCTTGTGTTCCAGCCCATCTGAGCTCAATTTAAATCTGTTTTTTTATTCAATATATTTGATATCCTTGCCAGCTTAGGTCATCTTCAGAGGTGGATTTTGATGCTGCTGCCAGTACACACCTCTATGTCTCCTGACTCTGGTGGCCACTGAGGCTTATGCTCCTGGGTTCTACAAGATTATAAACAAAAGAGAAAGGGTTGTTAACTGGCTGACACTTCCAGGGCACAGTGAAAGAGAAAAAATTCACTTGATGGATGATGTCAGGAACATGCAGTAGTAAGAGATGTCCCCAGATCTCTCCCCTTGAAACAATAAGCTGAACATCTAAAACTCAACAAAAAACAACCAAAATGCACACAAGCACATCTGAGCAAAGGATCTGAGCATTAGAGCTACTACAGGTCAGAATCCCAGGAGTCAGGCAGTACACTGGGAGAAAAAAAGAAGCTGCTTCTCACAGCTGGAGCTCCCGGCAGGAGGAGGGAGAGGAGAGAAGGAGCAGTGGGTTCTCTGAACAGCCCTGCCTGGGAGTGCTATGAGCTCCATACAGTGGCAGTGCTCAGGTTTTAGGGCAGAAAGCAGAGAAATGAGGAGAGCAGAGAAGTGGGAATGGCAGAGAAACAACTGTTGAGTATTACCAGTCATGTTTGAAAAACATGAGGCTGAGCTGTAGTCCCCCTTCCCCTAAAACAGAGGACCCATTTCACTATATTCTCCAGGACCAAACACTGCAGAGCCCCAGGGAAATCTAAGCAAACGCTACCAAAATGGCCTTTAACGCTGATAGGAACTGAGACTGAGAGTAGCAAGCATGATTGAATATTAATAAGAAAACAAAAAGGCATTATTGAGACTTTATATAAAGCGGGAATCCAAGATGCTTAGTCACCACTTACTGGAAACCAAAAGAAAAACTTCTTCTTTGCAACAGGCTAAAGAGAGACATTTATATAATCTACTTTCTAGAAAATAAGCAGAATATACTTCCATTAATGCTCAGGCAAAGAAACAATCCTTTAATCACCATGAATAAGCAAGGTGACAAGGCATATCAGAAAGAAAGAGAAAAATCTCCAGAAAATAAGCTTACACACATGGAAATATGTGACATAAATGACAGAGAATTTAGGATGGTACTTCTGAAAAAAATCAATGAGATAAAAAATAATTCATATCAACAATTCCATGAATTGAAAAAAGAACTAGATGAACAGAATGAGTTTTTTCAGCGAGGATATTGAAATGCTCAAAAAGAACCAAACAGAACTTCTGGAGATGAAGAACACACTGCAAGAGATGAAAAATGAAATAGCAATCTTGGGAAATAGAGTCAACCAAAAGGAGGAAAAGATCAGTGATATTGAAGACAGAAATCTAAAAAGAAATCAGAAGGAAGAAGAGAGAAACAAAAAAATGAAAAAAAAATGAAAGATAAATTCAAGAACTAGCTGATACCATTGGGGGAGGAAACATACAAATAATAGACTTTCTCAAAGGGGAGGAAAAGGAGCAGGGATTAGAAAGCATTTTCAGACAAAGAGTTGATGAGCATTTCCCAAATCTAAGGAATGAGTTGGGTCTTGGAATTTAAGAAGTCAACAGAACACCCAATTATCTCAAACCAAAAAGGCCTTCTACAAGACACATTGTATTAAAATTATCAAAAATCAATGACAAAGAATTCTCAGGGAAGCCAGAAAAAAGAAGATGGTAACCTACAAAGGAAACCCATTAGACTATCAAACTTCTCAAAACAAATGTTACAAGCCAGAAAAAAGTGGAATCAAATATTCAAACTATTAAGTGAAAGGAACTACCAGCCAAGAATAATGTATCCAGCAAAGCTCTCCTTTAGATACGAAGGAGAAATAAATACATTTCCAGACATATAAAAATTGAGGAAATTCTCCAATATAAGGCCCGCATCACAGAAAATACTAAAAAAAGTCAGCTCATCTAAAATAAAATGACAAAAAAATTACATAACTACAATCAAAATGACTAACAGGCAAACAGAAGCACAGGAGTGCAGCCCTTATTAAGAACAAAGCATTATAAGCTTAAACAATACGAAGAGATTAGCTATAGCAAGATAGTAATGAACGTTCAGCATATATGGAGACAAATTGAGACAACAATGACTAAAAAGGGGCTGATTCAAAGATCCAAATTTGCAAAGAGGAATGGAGATGATAAGTCACACACAGAAAAAAAATGGACAACTGTATATATACAACTATCCTTTATATATTCATGGTAACCACAGGCCAAAGATTTGAAACTGAAGTATATAACATAAAACAAGAAGGACCAGAATAAAAACCTACAAAATCCAACAAATTTTTTTAAAAATAGACACACAAAGATAAGGATTGAAACAGAGCTACCAGAAGGCAAAAGATAAAATGACTATAAGAAGACCTTATTTTAAATAATAACCCTAAACATAAATGGACTGAACTCACAAATAAAAAGGCACAGAGTTGCAGATTGGATCAAAAAGAAAACCCAACCATATGCTGACTCCAGGAGACACTTCTCAGTACCAAAGACAATTATAGACCCAAAGTGAAAGGGTGGAAAATGATAATTCAAGCAAATGGTATTCAGAAAAAATGTGGAAGTAGTGGTACTAATAGCAATTGAAATAGACTTCAAAATAAAAGAGGTAAAAAAAAGATATTGAGGGACACTTCATAATGATAAAGAGAATTATGCATCAAGAAGACATAACACATCTTAATATATGTGCTCCAATTCAGGGAGCCCCGAAATATGTAAAGCAATTACTAACAGAACTGAAGGCAGAATTAGACCAAAAAACTATCATAGCAGGGGATCTAATACCTCATGTCGGATGTGTACAGATCATACAAACAGAAAATCAATAAGAAAATAACATTCCAAAACACACATTAGACCAACTGGACATAATTGACATTTATAGAGCCTTCCATCTCTAAACAGCTGCTTATATCTTCTTCTCTAGTGCACAAGGAACATTCTCAAAGATTGACCATGTACTGGGACACAGAGATAGCCTCAACAAATATAAGGGGGTTGAAATTCTACCAACCATATTCTCTGATCATAATGCTTTGAAGCTAGAGATCAACTGTGAAAAGAAAGCAGAAAGAACCACAAATACATGGCAATTAAACAACATGCTACTGAAGAATAACTGAGCCAGAGAAGAAATAAAAAGAGAGACCAAGAGATACATAGAAATGAATGATAACGAGAGTACAACATACCAAAATGTTTGGGACATGGTAAAAACTATCATAAAAGAAAATTTCATATCATTACAGGCCTACCTCCAAAAACAAGAACTAGCCCAAATAAACAACTTAACATTTCATTTTAAAGAATTAGAAAAAGAAGAACAAATAAAGCCTAAGGTCAGCAGAAGGAAAGATATCATCAAAATTAGAGCTGAAATAAATGAAATTGAAAACAAACAAACAAAACAACAGAAAAAAATAAATGCAACAAATAACAGGTTCTCTGAGAAGGTTAATAAAATTGACAAACCACTGTCTAGACTCACTAAAAAAAAGAGAGAAAGGACAGAAATAAAATCAGGTATGAAAGTGGGGAAATTATGACAAACACAGCAGAAATATAAAGGATCATGAAAGAATACTATGAAAAAGTATATAATACCAAATTTAATAACCTAGAAGAAATGGATATGTCCTTAGAAAAATATAATCTTCCTAGACTGAATCAAGAAGAACTGGAAAATCTAAATAGCACGATCAGCAGTATGGAAATTGAAACAATCATCAGAAACCTACCAAAAAGTAAATGTCCAGGACCAGATGGCTTCACCAATGAATTCTATCAAACATTCAAAGATTTAATACCTATTCTTCTCAAACTCTTCCAAAAGTGTAAGAGGAGATAATACTTCCCAACTCATTTTATGAGGTCAATATTGCTCTGCTACGAAAACCTGGTAAAGATAACACAAAAAAAGAAAACTACAGACCAATATCTCTCCTGAACACAGATGCAAAAATTCTAAGATACCAGTGAACTGAATACAGCAACATATTCAAAGGATTATACACCACAATCAAGTGGGCTTCATCCCATAGGTACAGGGATGGTTCATCATATGCAAATCAATTAATGTGATACATCACATAAACAAATTTAAAAAATAAGAATCATATGGTCATATCAATAGATGCAAAAAAGCCTTTGACAAGATACAGCACTTATTTATGATCAAAACATTGAACAAAATTGGTATAGAAGGAAAGTACCATAACATAATAAAGGCCATATATGACAAACCCTCAGTCAACGTTATCTTTAGTGGTGAAAAACTAAACACCTTCCTTCAAGTTCAGGAACAAGGCAAAGCTGTCCACTATTGCCACTGTTATTCAGTATAACATTGGAGGTCCTAGTGAGTGCAATCAGGCAAGAGAAAGATATAAAGAGATTCAACTAGAAATGAAGTCAAACTGTCAGTATTTGCAGATGACATGATTCTCTATATAGAAACCCCTAAAGACTCCACAAGAACACCACTAGAAACAATAAGCAAATACAGTAAAGTTTCTTGATACATAATCAATGTTCAAAAATCTATAGTGTTCCTATACTCAAATAATAAATTCTCAGAAAAAGAAGTGGAAAAAATAATGCCATTTGCAATTGCAACAAAAAGGATAGAATACCTAGGAATAAATCTAACAACACATGTGAAGGACCTATATGATGAAAACTATAAGACACTATTTAAAAAACTGAAGAAGATACAAAGAAATGGAAAGATACTCCATGTTCTTGGATTGAAAGCATCAACATAGTTAAAATAAACTTATTACCTAAGGCATTATACAGATTTAATGCAATCTCCATCAAAATCCCATTGGCATTTTTTAAAGAAATAGAAGAAAAAATAATCAGATTCATATAGAAGCACAAAAGACTCCGAATTGCCAAAGCCTTCCTGAGACAAAAGAATGAGGCTGGAGGTGTTACTCTGCCTAACTTCAAACTGTACTAAGAAGTGACCATAATCAAAACGGCATGGTACTGGCAGAAAATCAGACACACAAACTAGTGGAACAGAATCGAGAATCCAGAAGTAAACCCCTGTTTATATGGACAAATAATTTTCAACAAAAGGGCCCAAAACATGCAGTGGAGAAAAGAAAGCCTCTTCAATAAATGGTGCTGGGAAAATTGGAAGGCCACCTGCAAAAGAATGAAATTAAACTGTTGTTTATCACCACACACCAAAATTAACTCAGAATGGATTATAGGACATGGAACAATAAATTGCATAGAAGAAAACATAGGAAGTAAACTCATGGACCTTGGATTTAAAGGAGATTTTATGAATTTGACCTCAAAAGTGAGGGAAGTTAAAGCAAAAATGAATGGGATTACGTCAAACTCAAAAGCTTCTGCTCAATAAAAGAAACCATCAACATGGTAAAGAGATAACCGTCCTAATGGGAGAAAATATTTGTAAGCAACTCCTCCAATAAGGGCCTGATATTCAAAATATATAAAGAACTCATACAACTCAATAACAATAAAAAACAAACAATGCAATTTAAAAAATGGGCAGAGGCTCTGAATAGACACTTCTCTCAAGAAGATAAGAAATGGTCAACAAGTATATGAAGGGATGCTCTACATAGCTAACTATTAGGGAAATGTAATTCACACCACAATGAGATACTGTCTCACACCTGTAAGAATGGCTACTGTCAACAAGACAAGTAATAAAAAGTGTTGGAGAGGTTGTGGGGGAAAAGGAACCCTCATCCACTGCTGGTGGGATTGCAAATTGGTAAAACCACTATGGAAAACAGTATGGAGGTTTCTCAAAAAACTAAGAATTGATCTGTCATATGGTCCAGCAATTCCTCTACTGGGTATTTATCCAAAGACTTGAACACCCGTATCCAAAAAGATATCTGCACACCAATGTTCATAGCAGCATTATTCACTGTCGCCAGGACATGGAAGCAGTCGAAGTGCCCTACAACAGACTATTTGGTAAAGAAGCTGTGGTACATATTTCACAACAGAATACTACTCAGCCATAAGAACAGATAAAATACCGCCATTGTGACAACCCGGATGGACCTCGAGATAATCATGCTAAGCGAAGTAAGCCAGATAGAAAAAGTTGAAAATCACATGATGTCACTTATATGCAGGATATAAACCTAAAAGCAACAAATGAACAGAACAAATAAACAGAGACTAGTGGATATGGACAATAGACTAGTGATTACTAGAGGGTAGGAGGAGGGTGGAGGAGGGAGGCAAAAGGGGTAAAAGGGGTGGAGTATGTGATGACAGAACAACATTTAACTATGGGTGGTGAACACACAATGCGCTATATATATATATATATATATATATATATATATATATATATATTGCTTTACTTTAAATTGTACACCTGAAACTAAAACTTACTGGATTTTGTTAACCAATATTACCATAATAAAAATTAATTTAAAAAAACACACAACCAATTCAAAAGTTTTTCTTTTTCCCTGCTCCTGGAATATATCCTGTTCTTTTCTGCCTCAATTCTTCATTTCTGTCTTGACCATCTTCTGCGTATATTTAAATCCTACCCATCCCCTTAGACCTAGTTAAAGTATGTTCTTGGCACATCTTTCCAAACTATTTCAGGGCTCAGTGATTTCTCCTTTCTCTAAATTTTCATGCAATGAATTAATTACTGGAAACATCTCTTCCACTGTGGTATATTTTTGTTTTGTTTTGTTTACCTAAATAAATAGGCAACCCTTTGGGCTGTGTTAGCAAGAGGTGAAGAAGAGAAACAATGTCTTACATTTGTGTTCTTCATAGTGCATTACCCCTAAGAAGTAATTTGGGAATTCAGAGAAGACATTGATCCCTAGGGGTAATATCAGAGAAGGGTTCAAGGCAGTGAGATTTGATCTGTACTTAGAAGGGTAAATAAGACTTAGGTAAGGAGAGAAGGTGATCATATTTCAAAGGAGTGTTAATTGGAGGACAAGTATGAATGAAATTGAGGATTTAGTGTGCATCAAATAAAAATGTATATTCTTAAAACTATTAAAGCCTGCCAAAGAAATGGATGAGTTATGAAGCATACTGGTATATTAGCTTCCTGAAGCACATGGTAGAGCATTTAACCCCAGAAAATGGTGCAGAACAAGTGATGCCCCATGCATCTATTTCTCATTTGCTGCTTTTCTTCTTATAAGACAGACTCTGCTCTATTTATCTTTCCTGGTACACACATTTTTTTTCTACTTCTTTTTTTCAACCCTGAGTTAAAGAATTGCTTACTTAGACTATTAGGTAAGGGATTCAAAGTTCTCTCATTTCATAAAAGGAAGAACTAGGAATAATCCTCTCATGAAGGCATATCCTCTTATGACTGGCATATTTTAGAAGAGATGTCAAGTCATAGTTAAGGGCACACAGAACATAGAAAAAAATTATTGTCCAATTGCCCAATAAACAACCATTCACATTCATTCCTACTGGAAAAATAAGAGTTTTCATGGTATCTAAGGAGAGTATGAAATTTTACTTTCTTGCCTTGAGAACAATGAAGAAAAATGCCTATGGACTGTTTAGAATAGGAAAGTTAACATTTAGGTAATATAGGATTAAAAGAAGCTACAGGATTTGAGAAATAAAACAATTATGAATCAATCATTTTCCATTTATTAAGCTAAGGAAATTGCTGCATAGATTTGGCAACATAAATTGTGCTATAAATTTATTCATCCTGGAAAAATCTGAAAGTAAATAGTCATGGGCTTCAACTATCCAGAGTAAAATTTTATTTAATTGGATACCACCAATTGAAATTTTTATGATACTCGAAAGTGAGAGATTTAATACTTAAGGGAATAAAAAGATATCAATTATTTTCAATTGCTTGTCATTAAGGATGTTGAAATTACAAACATATTATCTCATTCTTGAAACAGAGCCCCTAAAAATTTTTCTACTCAACACTTAGTTTATATAGCTGAATTATATGAAAGTAATATTTTCTGCCTTCTATTTGTTTAGTTATTCATGCAACCAACAAATATTTGTTGAAACTTATTATGTTCCAGGCACTGGTCTAGCAGCTGGGGAAATAATGATGAATAAAAAAAAGAATGTGCTCAAGGGAATGCAGTTAGCATTAATATGATGGCTAAGTGGAGGTTCAGGGGAGGGAGGGAGCAATTGGGGGGATCGTTTTATGAACATTATAGATGTCTAACCAATGTAGTGTATACTTGAAACTAATTTAAATAAATAAATATATAAAAAGAATGTGCTCTCATGAAGCTTACTTCTAATAAAAAGATAAGTAAAATAGAAATCCAATAAATATGTAATATTAAGTTAGCACTTTATATTATTTACTTATAAAGAAGAATAGAACAAATTGAGATGCTAGAGTGTTACAAATGATGGAAACATGGATAGTTTTTGATAAGTTGGTGAGGGAAGGCCTCTTTGAGGATGTTACATTTGACATGGAAAAGATAAAATTATAAAAGTTTTATTGAACATTTCATAATTATGTTGGGGAGAGCCAAAACATTTATAATATTGAGTCTTTCTATCTAGTAACTTAGTAGATCTATTCACTCAGATTATCTTTGATGAAGTTACATACTTTAATATAGGTCTAACAGTTTCTTCTTGAAATTATTCTTAGGTTTTAAAATCATTTTACTTCCATTGTAAAAGGAATATTTTGTCATTTCTATCTGATTATGATTAGCATAGAAAAGGTATTAAATTTTTTATGTTTATCTTATATCTTATATGTCTTAATAATTCTGCCTTGGATGAAGACAATCATATCACTTTTTTTTTATTGCATTGGCTATATCCTCTGGGGCAATATGGAATAATAGCAGTCATAATGATTATTTCTTTAAAAATCCTGGCATTAATAGGAATCCTTATAACATTTATTTCACCACTAAGTGTAATGTTTGCTGTTGCTTTCTTATGTAAATGTTTTTTCAAGTTCAGGAAGCTCCTTTTTATGATTAGTTTGCTAATAAGTTTAACAAGAATGAGTTTTAGAATTTACCATATGCTTTTTGGTGACTTTTAATGCTAACATAAGATATTTTACTAATTTAATCTATTTATGTGGAGTATTAGATTATTTTTTTTGATGCTGAAACACTCTTATTTTCATGGGATAAAATATTTTTGGTCAAAGTAGATTAATTCTAGAATGTATTTGGTAATGTGATCTACATTGTTATCTATATTCGTTAGTGAAATTGATGTATAATTTTTGCATGTGTGTGTGTGTGTGTGTGTGTGTGTGTGTGTGTGTGTGTGTGTGTTACATACTCACCTTGTATGGTTTTGGTGTCAGAGTTGTACTAGCCATAAAGAATGAATTGTGCAAATTTTAGTGTTTTTCTTTCCAGATTTAAGTTGGAGCCTTTAAATAACTGTCCTTGAAATTTTGACAGAACTTTTCTTTAAAATCATCTTTGTGTGGTTTCCTTGATTTGGAGAAGGTAGCACTCTGAGTAACTTCAATTTTTCTTATGGTCATTAAATAACTGGTGTTATGCCTCATTTTCAGTCAGTATTTATGATTTCAATGGGAAAGGATATTTGTAAGTATATATAACAGAAACAAGATTAGTAGCTAAAATCTGTAAAGAAGGCTTATTTTATTCAATCTGGTTTTATTTGTTCTAACCCTTCTTCTCTTTATTCAAATATTTATGAGAGGTTGGAATAAATTTTACCAAATTCACAATTATTATTTTCCTGTAGGGAGAAAGAAGAGGGGAATGAATGGATATATATCCTATGGATTTAACAATATTTTTTTGTCTTTATTCATAAATACTTAATAATTTTAGTTTTTTATTTCCTCTTAGTAGAGTTTTAAAAATTATTTATATATTTTTTAAGTGCATAGCTTTCTTTTGGCCATTCTTTTGTTGTTAATGTCTAATTTTATTGCATGTTATGAAAGAACAGGCCTAAATGATATTTACCTTTTTGAATTTATTGGAATTTTCTTTGAGCTACAATGCCTGGACTATTTTAGTAATTGACCCATTAGTTTAAAAGAACAAATAATCTCTATTTGTTTAATTCTATATTCTATATAGGTTTGTTAAGTCAAACTTGTAATTGTGTTAGGTTCCTCCATAATCTAAAGTATTTTAAGTTACTCAATCTATCTATGAGCAAGCATATAAATTACCCACTAAGATTCACTCATTAGTTCTACAAATATTTATTCAGGACTTACTGTGTGTCAGGCCTCATTTCAGGTGTTGAGGATACAGCAGTGAATGAAACAAAAACTGTTCTTATGGAACTTATCTTCTGGTTGGAAGAGACAGATAATAAATAAGTAAACAAAAATATAATGCTTCAGTTTGTAAGAAGTGGTAAGAAATAGAGCTGATAAAAGGATAGAGAATGACAGGAATGGGAAGGGTAGGGTATGGTTGACCTTTTAGATAGGGTATGAGAGTAGGCCTCTCTGATAAGGAAACATTTGTGCAGAATGGACAAGAGGGATGGGAAATCCAGTACAAATAGCTGGGATTCAGGGTTCCAGAAAGGAGTCTAAGATCCAATTATGTCAAATACCAATAACAATTCCAGGTAAGTGCTGTTATCTCACCTGTTTGTTCAGAGTCTTGAATCTGCTTTCAGGGTCCCTGCACTTGAGCAAAGATCTGAATAAAATAAGTGGGTAAGGCATGTGATTATCTGGAGGAGGGATGTTCTAAGCAGAAGAAACAGTCTGTGCAAAGGCTGAGGTAAGAGTGTGCTTGTGAATGGCAGAATGAGCCATAAAGAGATATATTCACATCCAAGGCCCTGAAGGTCAAAGAAAAGTCATAGTAAAGCTCTGGATTTGTGCTTTTGCCAATTGTTTTACTTGTATCAGTTGGTTTTTACTTTATATAGTTCAGTCCTCTTAAAAGTTTTTTGATCTCTACATACAGATTCATGACTGATATAGCTTTTTTATACACCATATTTTCATCAGTATAAAATACACTTCTTTGCTTCTTTGTCTAATGTTTTTTTTTTACTCAATTTTAATTTTGTCTGATGTTACTATTGCTTATACTTTGATAGATTTTTTTAGTGGTATATCTTTGACAATTCAATTATTTTTTTATATTTTTGACATTTTGCTACTTAAGGTATCAAAAAGCCCAGTGTATCTTTCTCTTTTCGTAGTAGTTTTTACCACATGACATATTACAAAGGCACAGATTTGTAATCTGACTTTTTACCATTGTATATTTAGAGCCTAGCAGAGTGCCTGGAATGTATTTTCATACTTACCAAATATTTGTTGAATAAATGAATGATGAAATGAATGAATCAATTTAGTTCAATGAATCTTTCTTTTGGAATAGCAGATAGAGAGTGACACTGTGCTCAAAACTAAGGAAACAAAAATTACATATAAAGGCAGTTTCTGCCTGAAAGACTTTGTTTTAATGACGGGCACCAACATGAAAAGATACTGTCACTATGTGATAGAAATTTCTGGCTGCTTATGGGGTCTAAAAAAATGTTAGCCCTATAGGGGTGAGAGAGTTCTCAGGAAACCTTCTGGAGAAGGTGATATCAAATTGAGTCTTGCAAGATGATAAATAGTTTGCTAGATGCAGAAGGAAAAGGTACTGCAGGAAACTAAATAATATTGTTTTTGTTGGGGTGGTATTGGTGGTGGTTAATGAGGATTGGGTACTTGCATATATGTTCAGTTATAAACCCTGGAAAATTGAAACAGGTTTTTGAGTTTTCATGTCTCAAGATCTTTAGAAACTAAATGTTGGTTTTTAAATTTGATAGTAAAACTTACTTTATGCAATCATCTCTCCGGGACATGAGCAAGAAATCAGTCTACAACAGAAATATAGTCTACAACTTACTCTTGCATAACTACAAAGTTTATGCTTATATATCAGTTAAAAAGCCACTTACAGGACATTTATGTGGAAAGCATTAATGTTGCAAGATTGCTCCATACAGTTGGCGGGTTGTATACTGCACAACTCCAGAAGGTACACCTACACAGACTAAGATGCATGGCCTGTACAACAATTATGTGGAGACCCTATTAAGGGACTAAATGATGAATAAGAAACCTGAACTCAGATTTACTTTATAGGAGAAAGAATAGGACAAATGCCAAAAATGACTTTTCTCACTTTATAGGGCTTAAAGTGGGATGAGGTCACAGTTTATTGAAGCTTCTTGGGAGAAGATATACAGGTAATACTTTAGTGAAGATGAAGTTGACAGGGAAAGGAATAAAAAAAGGACTAGGGAGAGCAGCATGAACTAAGATGGGTGGGAGAAAAGTCTGACATGCTGACTGATGATCAAGTGGCCCCTTTGAGATAAAGAATAGATTAAAGAAACCTTGGTAATGATATGTTTATCTGGAAAGGGTTCATACTATAGAGGACCTTGAAGTCCTAGCAATGATGTTGGTACTAATTTGGTGAAGTGGATCATACAAACATTGGAAACTGCTAACATTATGGTATGGTATTTGAATGATTATATAGAGTGTACACTGCTCAATCCTAGGGGGTATTACTTATATTATGGTCTATATAAGTGATGCTTATAGGGTTGTGCAGTACATAGCCTACACAACCATATACAAAAGCTCTGGCCAATAGTTCTTTATTTATTCTGTTAAGGGTGTTTCACTCCTATACAAATGGCTCGATGGAGAGGTTTTTAATTTTTTTTCAATGAATTAGTTACTAATATTTGAAATCAGATTTCATATAATAATTTGGATATCAGCTTATAATTGTACACAAGTAGTATACTCCAGCTATAAATCCAGCCATTTCTAGAAGAAACCTTGGTTCCTTTTATTAGAAAATAGTATTTAAAACAAAGATCTGGGTACTGGGTGTGCTCATTGGTACTGAGGTATCATTGCTTCTACACTCTCAGCAAACAGAGCAAGGAAATCCATATATATAAACTCTGTGTGTAAAAAGATCTTTAATTATTTATATCTATATACTCATATTTCTGATTCTAATCTAGCACCTCCGGGCTTATTCTAACCTATCCCTTTGCATGCGTGTGTGTGTGAATATATATTTATACACACACTTACTATTATCATTGAGTTCTTTTTTAATTTAAAAAAATTTTTAATTACAGTTGACATACAATATTATATTAGTTTTAGGTATACAACACAGTGATTAGACATTTATATAACTTATGAAATTATCACCCTGATAAATCCAGTACCCACCCAACATCATACATAGTTATTAAAATACTACTGACTATATTCCCCATGATAAACTCTATATCATCATGACTATTTTGTAACTTCCAATTTGTACCTCTTGATATCTTTCCCCCAATTCACCTATTTCCCCAACCACCCCCATCCAGCAACCATTAAAATGCTGTCTGTATCTATGACCTTGTTTCTATTTTGTTTGTTTGTTTCCCTTGTTCTCTAGATTCCACACAAAAGTGAAATCATATGACATTTGTTTTTCTCTGTCTTACTCCACTTACTACAATACCCTCTAGGTCCACCCATGTAGTTGTAGATGGCAAAATCACATTATATATAGCTGAGTTATATTCCATTATATATATGTACCACTTCTTTAAACATTTATCCAAATGGTGGGCACAGGTTAGGCCTATATCTTTGTCCCTTATTTTAAAGCCTATTTTGTCTGGTATAAGTATTGCTACCCCGGCTTTTTAAAATAATTCCATTTTCAAGAAATATCTTTTTTCCATTCGTTTACTTTCAGTTTGTGTGTATCTTTCAATCTGAAGTGAGTCTCTCGTATGTAGCATATGTAAGGATTTTGTTTTCTTATCAATTTGGCAACCCTATGTCTTTTGATAGGAACATTTAATCCATTTACATTTAAAATAATTGTTGATAGATATGTAGTTATTGCCATTTTATTATTCATATTTTTGAATTTCTTCTTTTTATTTTTTTATTCTTTTTATTTTATTTATTTATTTTTTTACACCTACAGTGCCTGGTATTCCTAGGTTATCTCCCATCCAAGTACTAACCAGGCCTAACCTTACTTAGCTTCTGAGATCAGAAGAGATTGGGCACATTCAGGGTGGCATGGCTGTAGACTCTTTCTTTTTTAAAGAAATCTCTCTAACATTTCCTACAATACTAGTTTGGTAGTGATGAACACCTTTAGCTTTTTCTTGTCTGAGAAGCTTGTTATCTGTCCTTCAATTCTAAATTATAGCTTTGCTGGGTAGAGTAATCTTGGCTGTAGGTCGTTACTTTTCATCACTTTGAATATTTCATGTCAGTCACTTCTGACCTGCAAACTTTCTGTTGAGAAATCAGCTGACAGTTTTATGGGTGCTCCCTTGTAGATAATTAACAGCTTTTCTCTTGCTGCTTTTAAGACTGTCTCTTTGTCTTAAAACTGTGGTGTTTTAATTATGATGTGTCTTGGTTTGAGTTTCTTTGGGTTCATCTTGTTTGAGACCCTCTGTGCTTCCCAGGCTTATATGTCTATTTCCTTCACCAGGTTAAGAAAATTTTTCATCATTATTTCTTGAAATAGGTTATCAATTCCTTGTCTCTCTCTTCTCCTTCTGGTAATCCAATTATGCAAATGTTGGTTGCTTGATGATGTTTCGGAGTTCCTTAAATTATCCTCATTTTTTTTTGGATTCCTTTTTCTTGTTGCTGTTCTAATTGGGTGTTTTCTGCTTCCTTGTATTCCAAATTGCTGATTTGATCCCCTGCTTCATGGAATCTACTATTGGTTCCTTCTAATATATTCTTCATTTCAATTATTGTATTCTTTATTTCTTTTTTCATCCACAGCTTTATTGAAATATAATACAATTAGTTGCTTATATTTACATCATACAATTCAATGAGTTTTTTTTTTCAGTTATAGTTGGAATACAATAATACACTAGTTTCGGTCATATTGCATAGTGATTAGAGCTCAAGTGATCACCCCACTAAATCTAGTATCCCTCTTCCCCCTTACATATATACTAAAACATTGTTGACTCTTTTCCTTATTCTACACTATATACCTCCATTACTATTTTGTAACTATCCATTTGTATTTCTTAATCCTTTTGCTCTTTTTCACAGTCTTCCCCTATCACCCTCCTGTCTAGCAGCCATCAAAATATTCTCTGTATCTATAAGTTTATTTCTGTTTTTTATCGTTATTTTACTTTTTAGAATCCACATATATGAGAAATCACATAGTATTTGTCTTTATCTGACTTCACTGAATGCAATATCCTATAGGTAAAGCAAGGCAAAATCTTTTTCTATCCCCTTTCATTTTAGTCTGAGTGTGTCATATAATGTGAAGTGAGTCTCTTGTAAGCAGCATATGTAGGGGTCTTGATTCCTTATCCATTCAGCCACCTTATCCTTTGGTTGGAGTACTTAATTCTTTTTCACTTCAGAAAGTCATTGATAGATATGAAGTTATTACCATTTTTTACTCATGATTTTGATACATGCTTTTCTTTTTAAAGGAGTCTCTCTAACATTTCCTGTAAGAGTGGCTTGGTGTTGATGAATTCTTTTAGCTTATTTTTGTCTGGGAATCTCTTTATCTGTCTTTCAACTCTAAATGATAGTTTTGCTGGATAAAGTAATCTTGATTGTAGATCCTGGGTTTTCATCACATTGAATATTTTTGTGCCAAGACTTTCTATTATGTTTAGTTTCTTTTGAGGAATCATCTGCCAGTCTTATGGGTGGTCTCTTGTAGTTAACTATCTGCTTTTTCCTTGCTACTTTTAAGATTGTCTCATTGTCTTTAACCTTTGGCATTTTCATTATGATGTGTCTTGGTGTGGGTCTCTTTGGGTTCATCTTTTTTGGAACTCTGAGCTTCCTGAAGTTGTGTGTTTATTTTCTTCCCTAAGAAAGTTTTCCATCATTATTTCTTCAGATATCTTTTCCATTTCTTGTTCTTCCTCTTCCCCTCAAGTACCCCTATTACATGGATGGTTTTACACTTAACATTGTCCCAAAGACTTCTTAAATTATTATTGTAATCTTGGCTTCTTTTTTCTTGCAATTCTGATTGGGTGAGCTTGGCTTCCCCATTCTCTACTTTGGTGGCTTGATCTTCTTCTTCATTCATTCTGTTAATTCCCTCTAATATACTCTTCATCTAAGATAATATATTCTTCATTTCTGACTGGTTCCTTTTTATAATTTCTATTTCCAATTTTATGTTTTTTATCTCTTTGTAAAATGTCTCAGTGAGTTCATCTACTGTCCCCCTAAGTTCACTGAGCATTTTTAAACCAGTGTTTTGAACTCTGCATTTGTTAAATTGCTTGACTCCATTTTCCCTGAAACTCTGTTCTGTTCTCTCAAATGGTTTCTGCTTCTTTGTCTTCCCATTTTGGCTGCCTTTCTGTGTCTGTTTCTATGTACTAAGCAAAGCTTCTAAGTCTCTCGGTTTTATTAGTGTGGATTTCTGTAAATGTCAGTCCAGTGACACAGTCCTGAAAAGGGTTCAGCTGCAGGCCAAGTTTAGCCCCAGCCTGTGTGTGCCCCTCTGGGGCCAACTGTTAAGATTCAGCAAGATATCCATAGATGCTGTGCTTATAGTTTGTTGCCTCAAGGAACCACACCAGAAAATAAAGTCAGCAGCCATCAGTGTGGGTCTTGGAGTTGGTTCAGGAAGTTTCACAAGACTTGCCAAGGACAACTGAATGTGGCTTGTGTAGGGCTGTGAGTTGGGGGAAGTGGAGTTTCAGGGAATCCTCTCAGCGGAGCGACCTCTGTCATGCAGGTTGATGATGTCTCAGCTATGGTGGCACTGCGTCCACAACTAGGAGAGGGAGAGCTCATCAAAGAAACAATGAATACCACCAGCACATGTGCCTGGAAAAAAGCCTTTCCTTTCTCTCACAATTCAGCATCCCACTGTAAGTCTCTGATAACCCGCAAGCAGCCCAACTGGCATGGTGCTCAGAGTGAGCGAGTCTTTCACTGCCAAAATTTGGTTATGGACACATCCCCTTTAAGAGGTGTCTGCACTGCCGGCTGCTGCTGCTGCCATAACCTCTGTTCCACTCAGCCTCTGGGGACCTGGAAGCTTCATTCCCTCACCTTTTCCTACCTCCTACTGTTGCAGGGTGATTTCTTATTTCTGTCTCTAGTTGTAGGGCTTGTTATTCTAGACCCCAGGTGACTCTGCTTGCTTTTTGCTCCGTATTTCTGTCACAACTTTGAACAGATAAACAAAGTCTCTATTATCTATGCCATTTTGACTTTTCTTCCCTATATTCTTCATTTCTGGCTGGTTCTTTTTGTTTCCTATTTCCATTTTTATGTTTCATAGCTATTTGTTGACTTTTCCAGAGACCACTGATATAACCAATGTTTTGAACTCTGCATCTGGTAGATTGCTTGTTTCCACTTTGTTTCATTTTCTAGAGCTTTATTCTTTTCTTTCATTTGGGGCATCTTTTTTTGTCTCTCTCTTTTGGCCACTCAGTATGAGCTACAAAGTGATATGCAGATGGTTGCCACTTTTGCTGGGGTTTGAGGTGCCTGTGAAAGGCTAAGCTGTGAACTGAGGCTGGATGCCACTAATGCTGGGCTTAGGGTTGCTTAGCAAGGGGCACAGAACACATTGAGGCCAGATGCTGTTTGTTGAAATTTGTGAACCTTTGAGAGATTTTAGGAAATTCTGCAGCATGAGCTGAGATAGGCATTTTGTTAGAAAAGCCACTGAGAGCAGCTTGGTTGGGCCCACAAGTTGGGTGGGGCAGAGTCTCATGGAATTATCATGGAATCACCATTTGGTGCTAGCCAGGTTTATAGAAATTTAGATATAGCACTTGGCAGTGTGTGCAGGCTAAGTTGGGTGAAGGCTCAATAAAGGAACAATGGCTTCTGATAACATTTGTGTTTAGAAGAAAGCTGCCCCTCCAGCCCTCACCTGAAACTAGACAATTCAGTTTCTCTCTAGTGTTCCTGGTACCTTTCAAGCTGCTGCCCCAGTGCTGGAGCTCAGATTGAGAGAGTCCATCAGGGAGTATTTCTGTGCTTGAGCACTTTAAGAGGAATGCCTGGGACTCCAGCTGCCCACCATCTCACTCAGCCACAATCTCTGCTGGAAGTTGTAGGGACTTCTCTTCCTAGCTCCCTGGACTGGGCAGCCTGGTGTGGGGCTGGGACCTTTTGCTTCTCAGGGGAGACTTCCATAGCTGAGATATTCTTTCCAATTTTTAACCACTGCGTATGGGTGTGGGGCCAGCCTGATCCACATCTCTGCCCCTCCTACCAGTCTCAAGGTGGCTTCTTCTGTATGTTCTTATTATAGGAGTTCTTTTTAGCTAGACATAAGGTGGCTCTCAATGATGGTTGTTCTCTTCACTTGCTTATTTGTAAATTCTTTCTGCAATAGAGAGAAATATGTGTTCTACTATCTACAACTTGTTCACGTATTTGATCAACACTAGTATACATGTAAAGTAGTTTCAGAATATCTTTTTCATCACTAAGAGAAATATTTTTTCTTTTCTTTTTATTGAATTGATATGAAGTTGTAGTTTTTAATTAAACACTATTGTTTCACAATATATGTACATCAAATATCATGCTGTATACCTTAAAGTTATATGGTGATGTTTGTTGATTATTTCTCAATAAAACTGGAAAAAATTGCTAAGCCCCTATGAGAAACAAATTTATCAACTACAATGCAGCATTTAAGTACAGTTCTTTTAATATTTAGCTTTATATTATCTACACAAAGCACAATGTTCACAAGTTAATCAGAAATGCTTAAATAAATAAGTAAATGTAGAAGAGACAAATTTTGCTTACAAAGAATTCCAAATAATATGTGTAGGTATTCCCTCCTCCAGAAGGTAGAGCTTAATCTTCCCACCTCTTGGGTGGGCTACATTTAGTGACTCATCCAAAGTAGAGCAGAGAAAAAAATTAATTTTACAGTGTAAAGACCTGGCAAACACTACATTAACCAAATGATAAAAAATAACATCAATAATAGCAGAGGTTTGGAGAAACATGCCAGAGTGAGAGAAGTCCCCAGATCTCCCCTTGAAACAATAAGCTGAATATCTAAAACTCAACAAAAAACACCCAAACTGCACACCGGCACATCTGAGCATGGGATCTGTGTATAAGAGCTACCACAGGTCAGAACCCTGGGTGTCAGGAGGTAGACTGGTAGAAATAAAAAAGTTGTCTCTTGCAATTGCTAGAGCTACTTGTAGGAGAAGGGAGAGGGGAAAAGATACAGTGATTTCCCTAAACAGCTCTGCCTGGAAAAATTGAGAGTCCACATAGCCAAGAGGAGGGTCTAGTCATTAGGAGAGAAAACAGAGATGCAGGACAGCAGAAAAGCAACAGTTGATTCTTACTAGTGGTGGTTGCAAAACTGAGACTGGACTTCAACCTCCAACACCGAACCCAGAGGGTCCTTGCCCTAGTACCCTCTCAGACCAAACACAGTAGATTCCCAGGGGAATCTGAGCAAATGCCACTGAAATTGTTGCTAACACTGAAAGAGACTGAAACTGAGAGTAGCATGTGTGATTAAATATCTATAAGAAATTAAAAATGAATTTTTAAGGCTTTATGTAAAGCAGGAATCCAAGAAGCTTAGACACCAATGAATGGAAACCAAAAGAACAGTGCCCTCTTTGCTGCAGTCTAATAGAGATCTTTTTAAAATAAATCTTCTTTCTGGAAAAAAAAACCCAGAATACATTTCTGTTAATGCCCAAGTAGAGAAATAGTCCATTCAACACCATGAAAAACCAAGGTGACAAGACATCTCAGAAAGAAAGAGAAAAATCTTCAGAAAATCAGCTTACAGACATAGAAATATGTGACTTAAATGACAGAGAATTCAGGATGGTCCTTCTGAAAAAACTCAGTGAATTCTGAAATGAGTCCTTTCACAATTTTAGGAATTGAAAAAACACCCAGATGAGCAGAGCAAGGAGATTGAAATCCTCATGAAGAACTAAATAGAACTTCTGGAGATGAAGAACACACTAAAAGAGTTGAAAATGAAATAGCAAGCTTGGTAAACAGAGGACAAAATGGAGGAAAGGATCAGTGATATCACAGACAGAAATCTAGAAAGAAATCAGAAGGAAGAAGAGAGAAACCGAAGAATCAAAGAGAAATTCAAAACTAACTGATAACATCAAGAGAGAAAACATAAGAATAATGGACATTATCAAAGGCGAGGAAAGGGGGCAGGGACTAGAAAACACTTTCAGACAAATAGTTGATGAGACTTTCCCAAATCTAAGGAATGAACCGGAGCTTAGAATTCCAGAAGTCAACAGAACACCCAATTACCGCAACCCAAAAAGCCCTTCATCAAGACATATTGTATTAAAATGATCAAAAACCAATGACAAAGACAGAATTATCAGGGCAGCGAGGGAGAAGAAAATGGTAAATTATAAAGGAAACCCATTAGATTATCCTCAGACTTCTCAGTGTAAACCTTACAAACAAGAAAGGAATGGAAACAAATATATAAACTATCAAGTGAAAGGAACTACCAGCCAAATAGAAGCAGAGGAGTGCAACACTTACTAGGACAAGGGCATTATAAGCTTAAATAATAAGAGAATTGTTATAGTAAGATAGTAATGAATGTCCAGCATACATAGGGAAAAACAGAGATAACAATGACTTAAAAGGAGAAGATTCAAAGATCTAAATTTGCAAATGGGAGTAGAGATAAGGCATGCACAGAAGAAAATGGACGAGTGTATATATATAACCATACTTTACATATTTGTAATGATAACCATACCCCAAAGATTCAGAACTGAAGTATATAACATAAAATTTAAAAAAAGCAGAGGGAAAACCCACAAAAGCCAACCAAAAGGCAACTCAAAGACAAGGAAGTGATGGAAACAGTGAGCTACCAGAAAGCAAAAGATAAAATGGCTATAAGAAAACATCATATTTCCATAATCACCCTAAATGTAAATGAACTTAACTCACCATTAAAGAGGCACAGACTTGCAGAATGGATCGAAAACAAAACCCAACCATATTCTGCCTCCAGGAGACACATCTTAGCTACAAAGACAAATATAAAGTCAAAGTGAAATGGTGGAAAATAATATTTCAAGCAAATGGCATCCAGAGAAAAGCGGGAGTAGCGGTACTAATATTAGATGAAATGGACTTCAAAATAAAAAATGGTAAAAAAAGATACTGGGAGATACTTCATAAAGATAAAGGGAATCATGCACCAAGAAGACATAACACTTATTAATATCTATGTTCCCAAACAGGGAACCCCGAAATATGTAAAGCAATTACTATCAGAACTAAATAGAGAATCAGACCAAACACTATTATAGTAGAAGATCTAAATACCCCACTGTCGGATATGGACAGATCATTCAAACAGAAAATCAATAAGGAAATAACATCCTTTAATGACAGATTAGACCAACTGGACATGATTGACATTTACGGAGCCTTCCATCAGAAAACAGCTGCTTATACATTCTCCTCTAGTGCACCTGGAACATTCTCAAGGATTGAACATATACTGGGACACAAAGATAGCCTCAACAAATATAAGAGGGTTGAAATCAAACCAACGATATTCTCTGATCATAATGCTTTGAAACTAGAGATCAACTGCAAAAAAAAAAAAACCCGAGAAGAATCACAGATAAATGGAGATTAAACACTATGCTACTGAAGAATAATTGGATCATAAGAGAAATAAAAAGAGAGATCAAGATATACATAGAAATGAAAAATAATGATAATACAACAGATCAAAACTTATGGGACATGCAAAAGCAGTCAGAAGAGGAAAGTTCAAATCACTACGGGCCTATCTCCAAAAACAAGAACAAGCACAAATAAACAACCTAATGCTTCATCTTTAAAAAAACTAGAAAAGTAAGAACAAATGAAGCCTAAAGTCAGCAGAAAGAAAGAAATAATCAAAATTAGAGTAGAAATAAATGAAACTGAAAACAAAAAATCAATAGACAAAATAAATGCAACAAATAGCTGGTTCTTTGAGAAGGTTTATAAAATTGCCAAACCACTGGCTAGACTCACTAAAGAAAAAAGAGAAAGAACACAAATAAACAAAATAAGGGATGAAAGAGGGGAAATTACCACTGATATCACAGAAATACAAAGGATCATGCAAGAATATTATGAAAAAGTTTATAACACCAAATTTAATAACCTAGAAGAAATGGACCTATACTTAGAAAAATACAACTCTCCTAGATTGAATCAGGAAGATCTGGAAAATATAAATATATCAATCAACAGGATGAAAATTGAAACAATCATCAGAAACCTATCAAAAAGTAAAAATACAGGTCCAAATGACTTCACCAGTGAATTCAAAGATTTAATACCTATTTTCTTGAAACTCTTCCAAAAAATCAATGAGGAGGCTATGCTTCTCAACTCATTTTATGAGGCCAGTATTACTCTGCTACCAAAAGCTGGTAAAGATAACAGAAAAAAATAAAACTACAGACCAATATCTGTATGCAAAATCCTAAATAAGATACTAGTGAACTGAATACATCAACATATTCAAAAGATTATACACTATAATCAAATGGGCTTCATCCAGGGGCATAGGGATGGTTCAACATACACAAATCAATTAATGTGATACACCACATAAACAAATTTAAAAATTAAGAATAATACAATTATATCAGTAGATGCAGAAAAAACCTTCAATGTGATAGAGCACCCATTTATAATCAAAACACTTTACAAAATTGGTATAGAAGGAAAGTAACTTAATATAATAAAGGCCATCAATGACAAACCCTCAGTCAACATTATCCTTAATGGTGAAAAACTAAACACATTTCCTCTAAGATCAGGAACAAGGCAAGTCTGTCCACTATTGCCACTGTTATTCAGTATAACATTGGAGGTCCTAGCGAGTGCAATCAGGCAAGAGAAAGATATAAAGGCATCTAAATAGTAAAAATGTCACTATTTGTAGATGATATGAATTTCTGTATAGAAAATCCTAAAGTCTCCACAAGAACACTACCAGAAACAATAAGCAAGTTCAGTAAAGTTTCTGGATACAAAATCAATGTTTAAAAATTCGTAGTGTTTCTATACTCTAATAACAAAGTGTCAGAAGTGGAAAAAATCATTCCTTTTGAAATTGCATCAAAAAAAATAAAATACCTAGGAATAAATTTAATGGAACATGTGAAGGATCTATGTAATGAAAATTACAAGACCCTAGTAAAAGAAATTGAAGAAGATACAAAGAAATGGATATTCCATGTTCTTGGATTGGAAAAATCAACATAGTTAAAATGACCTTATTACTTAAAGCATTATACAGATTTAATGAAATCCCCATCAAAATCACATCTACATTTTTTAAAGAAGTAGAACAGCAACAGCAACAAAATATCAGATTTGTATGAAAGCACAAAAGACCCAGAATTGCCAAAGCCATCCTGAGAAAAAAGAATGAGGCTGGAGGCATCACTCTGCTCGACTTCCAATTAAACTATAAAGTGACAGTAATCAAAATGGCATGCTATTAGAAGTTAAACAGATACATGCACCAATAGAATAGAATCAAGAATCCAAAAGTAAACCCATATTTATATGGGCAAATAATTTTCAGCAAAAAAACAAAAAACAAACAGTGGAGAAAAGAAAGCCTCTTCAACAAATGGTGCTGGGAAAACTGGAAAGCCACTTGCAAAAGAATGAAACTAGACTATTGTCTATCACCACACACCAAAATTAACTCAAAATGGATTAAGGACCTGAATATAAGACTGGAGTCAATAAAATGCATAGAAAAAAACATGAGAACTAAACTCAAGGACATTGGACTTAAAGAGGATTCTATGAATTTGACCTCAAAGGCAACAAAAGTAAAAACAAAAATAAATGAATGAGACTACATCAAACTAAGATGATTCTGCTCAACAAAAGAAACCATCAACAAGATAAAAAGACAACCATCCTAATGGGAAAATATATTTGCAAGCAACACCTTCAATAAGGGCCTAATATCCAAAATATACAATGAACTCATATAACTCAATAACAACAAAGAAACAAACGATCCAATCAAAAAATGGGCAGAGGACCTGAGCAGACACTTCTCCCTAGAGGACATACAAATGAAAAGATGCTCAACATCACTAGCTATTAGGGAAATACAAATCAAAACCACAATGAGATACCATCTCACACCTGTTAGAATAGCTATGATCAACAGGACAAGTAATAACAAATGTTGAAGAGGTTGCAGAGAAAAAGGAACCCTTATACACTGCAGGTGGGACTGCAAATTGGTACAGCCAATACGGAAAACAGTATGGAAGTTCCTCAAAAAACTAAGAACTGATCTACCATATGATCCAGCAATCCCTCTACTGGGTATTTACCCCAAACACTTCAAAACCCATATCCGAAAAGATATTTGCATACCGATTTTCATAATAGCATTATTCACAGTGGCCAGGACATGGAAGCAACCAAAGTGTCCTACGATAGATGATTGGCTAAAGAATCAGTGTTACATATATACAATGGAATATTACTCAGCCATAGGGAGTAACGAAATACTGCCATTTGTGATCACATGCTAAGCAAAATAAGCCAGACAAGAAAAGTTGAAAAATCACATGATATCACTTATATGTGGAATGTAAACCTAAAAGCAATGACAGAACAGGACAAACAAACAGAGACTCATGACATGGACTTTAGACTAGTCGTTACCAGAGGGTAGGGAGTGGTGGAGGAGGGGGGAGGTAGACACAGTAAAGGGGATCAAATATTAGGGATTTGTGAGATGGTGAAGTGAATAAAGGGGATCAAATATATGGTAGCTGAAGGAAACTGGACTTTGGGTGGTAAACACACAGTAGAATATACAGATGTCAAATTTTAATGTACACCTGAAAATTATATAATTGTATTAACCAATGTTACCCCATTAAACTTAATGTAAAAAATTAAAATAAAAATAAAGGAGAAATAAAAATATTCCTGAAAGCTTTAAAAAAAGCCGGTGCTAATATTCAACAAGAAATTTTAAAGTATTTTTTGGAAGGTGGCAAAGAAATGCTTCTGGTTGTTGAGGAAACCAGAAGAGGACAGCTGCCTGGAGGAGACCCCAAATACACCAAGCTCTGAATTCATAAGCACAGAAAGGAAGAGTGGAGTCTTTATTGTAGTAAGGAGGTATTCTAGTGAAGACATAACTTGTATATTTAGTGCCTCCTAGTTCTTGTAGCACCTTTGTGCATACAAAATGATGCCCCTTCTAATCAAGTAAATTACAAAATGGCACATCTTGCTCATGAATTTGCCCACATAAGGACACAGAGTTTTGAAAGGGCTATGTGACTGAATTTCATTCCTACTCACTGCCTTAATGAGATGCCTCTGTTCAGGGCAAAACCTCCACAAACTTAGCTGGTTGCCCTTTTTTTTTGTTATTGCTTCTGCAAGGTAGTTCATTGTAGTTCCTCTGTCCTTCCTATGGAAGGTGGTTCTTTAGTGCTGTGTGAAAAGGGTCCTTTAAGGCAGCACAAAACATATTTTATGTTTTTAACATCCTAGCCTTTCTCAAAGGCTCTCAAATCTAGTATTCACTTCCAGCTCTGTCCAAGATGGAGTAGCATCATTCCTCCCTGTTCCTACCTCTTATAATTTAAAAACACTCAGAAATAACAAACAGATATGAATAGAAAGACTCTGAAAGGTAGAAAGCACAAGGCAGACTGACTAGGGACCTCAGGACTTGAGGAACAACATGGTAGTAAATTTCCTCAGCTTCCTTACTGCCATCCATAAATCCTGGACATGGAGCTGTGGAAGCCTCCAATCTGGAACTGCCAACAGACACAGATATAAAATAAAAGCTCTAAGAAAGTGAACAGGAAGTGCGGACCTCACAGGAAAGAAAATCTTTTTGACAATACCCATCTTACTCCAGCCAACTACACCACAACTCCCACCACAGATCCAATAGGCCAAGCAGAATGCTGATCTTTCACCTGACTCACACTCCTGGCCCCTTGGAAGCAGGCAATGGTCCTCCAATGTCCCTGCCTGATGTTGTCAGGTAGATGAGCAGATTACATTATGTAAGACCTTTTACGTGATTCTAAAGAATTGGGCTTTTACTCTGAGAAACCAGTAGAGGGTTTTGAACAGGGAGTAACATGATCTGATTTAATTTTAACAGGATTTGGCTGGTGAATTAAGAATAGACAGGAGAGAGGGGCAGAAGCAAGTTGTATCTTCCTTGCTGAACCACAAGACAACCTAAGGAAGTTGTCGGGGCAGGTTTTGTAATGTTCATTTTATGGTTAAGACAACTGAGACTCAGAGAGGTAGTGGCTGGCATATTCAAGGTCACACAGCTAGTATAGGACAGAGCTGCATCTAGCACCTAGATCTTGAGTGAAAAGAGTAGCTACATTTACAGAATAAAATATCACTTCAAGAAGATTTATAAAAAAGTCTCTGAAAGGACAGAGTCCCTGCTAAAATGCTGTTAAGTGGTTATGAAAATTGCATCAGAAATTAGGAATGACAGAGAACAGAGAAAGAAAGAAATTTGCGAGGAAGGAGGCTAAATGTAGTCCTGCATTGTCTCCTTTCCACCATTAGATGGCAATTTTCTATTTGTTACAGAGGAAATGGTGCAGCAATTTTCTGGGCAGTTGACAGAAACCAAGAAATTAGAGACTGAAACCAATGAATGACTGGATTAGGCTTTGAAAAAAACAAAGTCCAATTGATCCACTATATGTGTAGGGTGGTGAGAGAAGGGGATCGCAGCTTTGAAAGTGATAGTAGTAGAACAAACAAAAAATTGACAATCACAGCTGACAGCGCAAATTAGAACATCGTTTTTCAAACAGCAGGTCTTCAAGAAGAGTAGTTCTTAAAATCAATTCAGTGAGGGGCAACTAGGAGTTTTTAAAAATTAGAACAGAATAAAATAGAAAATAACAGAATAGAAAATGTCAAAATACATTGCACATAGGAAGATTAGAATTAATTTGTGAAACTTGTTTGGTTTTATCAAAATATGTTGTATGTCTTAAGCTATAATACAAACTGTATTTAAGTTTTTTTTTCCGGGGATGATAAAAAAGTTTGAAAGACACTGGACCAGATGAAATATGGGTAGAGGAATTGTACCAACTTGAATCATATGATTTGATGGAGGTGTTTGTCTTGGTTATAAATTTTCTTTTTTTCCCCATTTTCAAGACCTGTTATGGGCTGAATTGTGTCCCCACTCCCAAATTCGTATATTGAATTCATAATCCCCATATCTCAGGATGTGACTACATTTGGAGATAGGGTCTTTAAGGAGGTGATTAAATTGAAATAAGGCCATTAAGGTGGGCCTTAATCTAATCCAACTAGTGTCAGAGGAAATTTTTCACACAAAAGGAGACACCTGGCACATTCATTCACAGAAGAAAGACCTTGTGAGAAAACAATGAGAAGGAAGACTTGCAAGACAAGGAGAGTCCTTAGGAGAAATCAAACCTATTGACATCTCAATTTTAGGCTTCTAGCCACCAGAACTGTGAGAAAATAAATTTCTGTTGTTAAGGCACCAGCTTGTAGTATTTTGTTATAGTAGACCTAGCAAATTAATACAAGGCTAGAGTCTGATATTTTATTTCTGGGATCTGGGACAAAAAAGACCTGGACCAAATGAATGTCTTGTCTCTTTCCAAATGAGAGTTCCTGGATTCGATTCAGTTCTTCACAGAGGGAAGTACATAAACTCTTATGCCAAATGTACTTGTATTCTTATAGCCACTTCATCATTTTAATAAAGACATGATTTCTGCTTATTTATTTAATCTTTCCAAGATTAAGTTTTATAATTTAGAAAACTGTACTAATAATACCCATTTTCCTGCAATGTTGATATAAAGATTAAATGATATAATTACCTAAAACTCATAGAAATCAGTGCCTTTTCAAATAGATTTTAGAATAAGCTTGTAAATGTCTGTAAAAAAAAACCCTTATAGATATTTTGATTGGAATCGCAATAAACCTGTAGATTTATTTGGAAGAAATTGGCATCTTTACAATGTTGGGTATTCCAATCAATGAACACTGTATCTTTCTCCATTTATTTGGTTTTCTTTGATTTCTTTCCTCAACCTCTAATTTTCAACATACAGATTTTGCATATGCTTTTGTGTGTAGTTAATTATTTATTTTTTTTGGAAAGACTGCAAATGGTATTGCATTTTGAATATTGGTTTCAAAATGTTTGTTGTTAATATATAGAAATGCAATTAATTTTGTGGGTTGATCTTGTATCCTGCAACCTTTCTGAACTCACTATTTCTAATAGCTTTTTCTTAATTCTTTAGGATTTTCTCTATATATAATCATGTAATTTATAAATAGAGATCATTTTGTTTCTTTCTTTTTAATCCATATACTTTATATTTCTTCATGTCTTATTATAGTAACTAGCATTTCTAGCACTATGTTGAGTAGGAGTGTTAAGAGTGCACATTCTTCTTGATGTATGGTTCCCTTTATCATTATGAAGTGTCCATCATTGTCTCACTTTACCCTTTTTCATCATTTTGTCAGATATAAGTATGGCTACACCCACTTTTCACTGGACACTATTTGCTTGGATTATCATTTTCTACCCTTTCACTTTGAGTCTATATTTGTCCTTGCAGCTGAGATGTGTCTCTTAAAGGACATGGTTGGGTTTTGTTTTTTGATCCAATCTGCTACTCTGCGCCTTTTTATTGGTGAGTTCAGTCCATTTACACTAAGGATGACTATTGAAATATGAGGTTTTCCTACAACCATTTTATCTTTTGTTTTCTGGTAGCTCAGTGTCTCTATTATCTCTTTGTCTTTGTATTTCTGTCTGATATTTCAATTTGGTGGTGTTTTGTAAATTTTCCCCCTGTTCCCTCATGTTTTATGTTATGTGTCTCAGTTCTGGATTTTTTTTCCTGTGGTTAGCAATAAGTTTATGTATAGTTTTATATGTGTGTGTATGTATACACACATACACACACACACACACACACACACACACACACATACAGCAGTCCATTTTCTTCTGTGTGTACCTTATCTTTGTTCCCCTTTGTGAATTTGTATCTTTACTGTCTCCCCTTTTCTGTTTTGTTTTCTCAAATTATCACTGTATACACTGAACATTAATTTCTAAGTGGCAGTAGCTGTTATCTTCTTCTCTTTTTAAAGTATGTTTTTGGGGGGTGTCCTTTAACTATTATATAATAGTTGAGCTTATAATACCCATTCTTAATAAAGGTTGCACTTTCGTGCTTCGTCTGCCTATTATTCATTTTACTCACAGTTATATACTTTTTGTCCCAGTACTTCATGTAATGCAGGCCTTGTGGTGAAAAATTCCCTCATGTTTTGTGTCAGGAAGTTTTTTATTTCTTTTTCATATTTAAAGGAGAGCTTTGCTGGATATATTAGTCTTGGCTGGTAATTTTTTTCTTTCACTAGTTTAAATATTTGGTTCCACTACTGCCTTGTTTATAAAGTTTGTTCTGAGAAGTCTGATGATAGTCTAATGTTTTTTTTTTATTTATAAATTACTATCTTCTTTTCCCTGGTTGCCTTGACCATTCTTTCTTTGTCGTTACTTTTCAGCAATATTAATATAATATGTCTTGCAGAAGGCCTTTTTGAGTTGAGATAATTGGGTGTTCTGTTTGATTCTTGAATTCAAAGACCCAGTTCTTTCCATAGGTTTAGGAAATTCTCATTGACTATTTGAATATACTTTCTGTTCTGTGTTCTTGGATTGGAAGAATCAAAATAGTTAAAATGGCCTTATTACCTAAAGCATTATACAGATTTAATACAATCCCTATCAAAATCCCATTGGCATTTTTTAAAGAAATAGAACCAAAAAATAATCATGTTTCTGTGGAAGTGTGAAAGATACCGAATAACCAAAGCAATCCTGAGAAAAAAGAACAAGGCCAGAGGCATCACACTGTCTGACTTCAAATTATATTACAAAGAAATAATTATTAAAACAGAGTGGCACTGGAAGAAAAACAGACACACAGACCAATGAAACAGAATTGAAATTCCAAATGTAAACCCCCACAGATATATGCAAATAATTTTTGACAAAAAAGCCAAAAACATACAGTGGAGAAAGAAAAGCCTCTTCAATAAATGGTGCTGGGAAACTGGAAAGCCACCTGCAAAAGAATGGAACTAGACTGTTGTCTATCACCACACACCAAAATTAACTCAAAATGGATTAAGGACTTGAATATAAGACCTGAAACAATAAATTGTACAGAAGAAAACTAAACTCATATACCTTAGATTTAGAGAAAATTTTATGAATTTGACCTCAAAGGCAAGGGCAATCAAAGCAAATGTAAATGAATGCGACTGTATCAAACTAAAAATAGTTTGCCCAGCAAAAGAAACCATCAACAAGGCAAAGAGGAAACTGTCCAAATGGGAGAATATATTTGCAAACAATGCCTCTGATAAAGAGCTAATAACCAAAACACAAAAAACTCATACCATTCAACAATGTAAAAATCCCAATTCATAAATAGGTAGAGGACCTGAACAGACACTCCTCCCAAGAAGACATGTAAATGGCCAATATACATATGAAAATATGCTCAACTTCACTAGCTATTAGGGAAATGCAAATCAAAACTACAATAAAATACCATCTTATACCTATCATCAACAGGACAATTAATGACAGGTGTTGGAGAAGTTGTGGGGGAAAAAAGACCCTTGTACACTGCTGGTGGGAATGTAAATTGGTACAACCCTGTGGGAAATAATATGGAAGTTTCTCAAAAAACCTAAGAATTGATCTACCATATGATCCAGCAATCTCTCTACTGAATATTTACCCTCAAAGACTTGAAAACGCATATACAAAAAGATATTTGCACACCAATGTTCAAAGCAACGTTATTCACAGTGGCCAGGACATGTTAACAACTAAAGCGTCCTACGATAAATGATTGGCTAAAGAAGTGGTGGTACATATATACAATGGAATATTACTCAGCCATAAAAAGAGATGAAATACTGCCATTTGCGACAAAATGGATGGGCCTCAAGATAATCATGCTAAGCAAAATAAACCAGACAGAAAAAGTTGAAAGTCACATGATATCACTTATACATGGGATATAAACCATGTTATGACATCCTTTTTCTTGTCTTTGGCTAGGGATATCAGGCTTTTTTTGGACTTGTTTGTTTTAGTTTGTGTTTTGTTTGTTCGTGCCTATTGGCAATTCTGGATTAGAAGTTTCTTCAGGGCCCTATCTGGGATATAAGAGAGGCATTAAAGAAACCCAAGGAATTCTCTTGTATTGTTAAATCTGAGGTCCCTAGATGGTCTGTCTTTTCCTTTCAATCTTTCAGAATTTTCCTATACTTGTGTGTTGTGTGATGTCCAGGTGTTTTTGTTTGTAAGGGGAAGGCCCTAGAAGGAATAGGGTACTCCTTCTTGGCCAGAACTGAGAGTTCCTTGAATTCCTTATTTTTAAAAAAAACATGAGACTAGACTGTTTTTTAAACTATGACTCAAAATTTAGAATCAATAAATAAAAGATTAATAAATTTATTTACATTAAAAACACATCCTCACAATCGAATTTAAAATATTTGACATGTATACAACAGACAAAAGATTAACCTTTCTAATAAATAAAGAGATCTTAACAACAACAAAAAAAGAGAGGACAGATTCTGGGACACATGGTAGATTTAAGAGATGTCCTCAGATCTCTCCCCTTGAAACAACAATAAGCTGAACATCTAAAACAGATCAAAAAACACCCAAACTGCACACAAGCACGTCTGAGCATGAGAACTGCACATAAGAGCGACCACAGGTCAGAACCTTGAGTGTTGGGTAGTGGACTCGGAGAAACAAAGAAGCTGCCTCTTGCAGCCGCTGGAGTTCCTTGCAGGAGGCAGAGGAGGGGTGAAGGTGTGGTGACTTCTCTGATCTGCCTGGAAGTGCTGGAACTTCTAGCAGCCAGCAACAGGGCCAAGTCATCAGGGCAGAAAGCAAAGAAGCGGGATGGGACAGCAGAGAAACAACAGTTGATTTTCACTGGCCCCAGCTGCAAAACCGAGGCTGAGCTACAGCCTCCAACTCCCATACCCTCTGAGACCAATCACTGTGGAGTCCCAGGGGAATCTGAGCAAATGCTACTGAAACTGTTGCTAACTCTGACAGAGACTGAAACTGAGAGTAGCAAGTGTGATTAAATAACCACAAGAAAATAAAAAGATATTTAGGCTTTATATAAAACAGAGATCCAAGAGACTTAGATGCCATCTACTGAAAAACAAAAGAAAAATGCCTTCTTTGTGCAGACTAAAGATAGACCTTTATATCATAAATCTCCTTTCTGGAACAAACAGCAGATTACACTTCCATTAATGCCCAGGTGGAGAAACAGTCTATTAAACACCATGAACAACCAAGGTGGCAAGACATCTCAGAAAGAAAGAGAAAAATCTCTAGAAAATAAGCTTACAGGCATAGAAATATGCTACTTAAATGAAAGAGAATTCAGGATGGTACTTCTGAAAAAACTCAATGAGATCCAAAACAACTCAAATCAACAATTTCAATAATTGAAAAAACACCTAGATGAGCAGAGCAAAGAGATTGAAACCCTCAAAAAGAACAAAATAGAACTTCTGGAGTAGAAGAACAAACTGCAATAGTTGAAAAAGAAATAGCAAGCTTGGGAAATAGAGTCGATCAAATGGAGGAAAGGATTAGTAATATCAAAGACAGAAATCTAGAAATAAATCAGAAGGAAGAAGAGAGAAACCAAAGAATGAAAAAGAATGAAAGAGAAATTCAAGAACTAGCTGATACCATCAGTAGATGAAAAATAAAATAATGGGAATTCTCAAAGAGGAGGAAAAGGAGCAGGGACTGGAATGCATTTTCAGACAAATAGTTGACGAGAATTTCCCAAATCTAAGGAATGAGCTGGAGTTGGAATTCAAGAAGTCAACAGAACACCCAATTATCTCAACCCAAAAAAGCCTTCTTCAAGACATGTATTAAAGTTATTATAAATCAACAACAAAGACAAAATTCTCAGGGCAGTTAAGGAAAAGAAGATAACTTATAAAGGAAAACCCACTAGATTATCATCAGACTTCTCAGTGCAAACCTTACAACCCATTAAGGAATAGAATCAAATATTCAAACTATTAAGTGAAAGGAACTACCAGCCAAAAATAATGTACCCAGCTAAGCTTTTCTTTAGATATGAAAGAGAAATTAACACCTTTCCAGATGTACAAAAATTGAGCGAATTCTGCACTATGAGACCTGCATCACAGGAAATACTGAAAGGTGTCAGTTCATCTAAAACAAAATAACAAAACAAAAACATCATAATTAGGAGTAAAGTGACTATCAGGCAAATAGAAGCAGAGGATTGCAAACTTTAGTAAAAACAGGGCATCATAAGCTTAAATAATAAGAGAATAGTTTAAACAAAATAGTAATGAACATTCAGCATGCTTAGGGACAAATAGAGATAACAATGACTGAAAAGGGAGGATTCAAAGATACAATTCTCAAAGAGAAATGGAGATAAGGCACACACAGAAGAAAATGGACTACTGAATATATATAACTATCCTTTTCATATTTGTAATGGTAACCACACACTAAAGATTCAGAACTGAAATATATAACATAAAACAAAAAGAACCAGAGGGAAAACCTACAAAGGCCAATCAAAATAAAAGAAAACAAACAAAAAACAGAAGCACAAGAACAAGGAAGCAAGGGAAACACCAAGCTACCAGAAAGGAAAACCTAAAATAGCTATAAGAAGACCTCATATTTCAATAATCTCCCTAAATGTAAATGGACTGAACTCACCAATAAAAAGGCACAGAGTTTCAGATTGGATCAAAAAACAAAACCCAACTATATGCTGCCTCCAGGAGACACTTCTCAGTTCCAAAGACAAATATAGAGTCAAAGTAAAGGGTGGAAAATGATATTTCAAGCAAATGGCATTCAGAGAAAAGCAGGAGTAATGGTACTAACATCGGATAAAACAGACTTCAAAATAAAAAAAAAAAAGGTAAAGAAAGATAATGAGGGATACTTTATAATGAAAAAGGGAATCATGCACCAAGAAGACAACACTTCTTAATATCTATGCTCCCAATCAAGGAGCCCTGAAAAATGCAAAGCAATTACTATCAGAAGTGAATGGAGAATCAGATCAAAACACTATCATAATAGGAGATCTAAATACACCACTGTTGGATATGGACAGACCATCCAAACAGAAAATCAATATAACATCCTTAAATGAAAGATTAGAACAACTGGGCATAATTGACATTAACAGAGCCTTCCATCAGAAAACAGTTGCTTATACATTCTTCTCTAGTGCACATGGAACAGTCACAAGAATCGACCACATATTAGGACACAGAAATAGTTTCAACAAATATAAGAGTGTTGAAATCATACCAACCATTTTCTCTGATCATAATGCTTTAAAACTAGAGATCAACTGCAAAAAGAAATCAGGAAGAACCACCAATACATGGAGATTAAATAACATGCTACTGAAGAATAACTGGGTCAGAGAAGAAATAAAAAGAGAGATCAAGAGATACATAGAAATGAATGATAATGATAGCATAACATATCTAAACTTTTGGGACATGGCAAAAGTGGTCCTAAGAGGAAAGTTCATATCATTATAACCCTACCTCCAAAAAAAAAAAAAAAGAATGAGTTCAAATAAACAACCTAACCCTTCATATTAAAAAATTAGAAAAGGAAGAACAAATGAGGCCTAAAGTCAGCAGAAGGAAAGAAATAATCAAAATTAGAGCAGAAATAAATGAAAATGAAAACAAAAAATCAATAGAAAAAATAAATACACAAGGAGCTGGTTCATTGAGAAGGTTAATAAAATTGACAAACCCCTGGCTAGATTCACTAAAAGTAAAAGAGAAATAGCACAAATAAAAAATCAGGGATGAAAGTGGGAAAATTATGACTGATATCACAGATATACAAAGGATCATGCAAGAATACTATGAAAAAGTTTATAACACCAAATTTAATTACCTAGAATCAATAGACCAGTATTTAGAAAAATACAATTTTCCTAGACTGAATCAAGATCTGGAAAATGTAAATAGAATGATCAGCAGTATGAAAGTTGAAACAATCATCAAAAACCTAAAAAAGTAAAAGTCCAGGCCAGAGGGCTTCACAAGTGAATTGTACCAAATTTTTGAAGATTTAATACCTATTCTATTCAATCTCTTCCAAAAAAATCGAAGAGGAGGCAATACATTTCAACTCATTTTATGAGGCTAGTATTACTCTGATACCAAAACCTGGTAAGGATAACACAAAAAAAAGAAAACTATATACCGATATCTCTCATGAACACGGATGCAAAAATCCTAAATGAGATACTAGAGACACAAATACAGCAATATATTAAATAGATTATACACCACGATCATGTGGGCTTTATCCTAGGGCACAGGGATGGTTCAACATATGCAAATTGATTAATGTGATACTCCACATAAACAAATTAAAAAATAAGAGACATACGATTATATCAGTAAATGTAAAAAAAAGCCTTCAGGAAAATGTAGCATCCATTTATGATCAAAACACTTAAAAAAATTGGTATAGAAGGAATGTAACATAATAAAGGCCACCTATGACAAACGCTCAGCCAATATTATACTTAATAGTGAAAAACTAAACATCTTCTCTCTAAGATCAGGAACAAGTCAAGGCTGTCCACTATCGCCACTCTTATTCAAGATAACATTGGAGGTCCTAGCGAGTGCAATCAGACAAGAGAAAGATATAAGGCATTCAAATAGAAAAAGTCAAACTATCAGTATTTGTTGATGACATGATTCTCTATATAGAAAACAGTAAAGACTCCACAAGAACACTACTAGGAACAATAAGCAAATACAGTAAAGTTTCTGGATATAAAATCAACTTTCAAAAATCTACAGCATTCCAATACTCTAATAATGAATCATCAGAAAAAGAAGGAAGAAAATAATTTATTTTGCAATTGCGACAAAAAGAATAAAATACCTAGGAATAAATCTAACAGAACATGTAAAGGACCTATATAATGAAAAATGCAAGACTCTATTAAAAGAAATTGAGGAAGATACAAAGAAATAGAAAGATATTTTGTGTTCTTGGATTGGAAGGATCAACATAGTTAAAATGACCGTCTAACCTAAAGTATTATACAGATTTAATGCAATCCTCATCAAAATTTCATCGGCATTTTTTAAAGAAATAGACCAAAAAGTCATCAGGTTTGTATGGAAGCACAAAAGACCTCAAATTCCCAAAGCCATCCTGAGAAAAAAGAACGAGGCTGGAGGCATCAATCTTCCCGACTTCAAGCTATACTACAGAGTGACAGTAATCCAAAAGGCATGGTATTGGCAGCAAAACAGACACACGGACCAGTGGAACAGAATCGAGAGTCCAGAAGCAAACCCATATTTATATGGGCAAATAATTTTGGCAGAAAAATTAAAAAAAACATACAGTGGAGAAAGGAAAGCCTCTTCAATAAATGGTGCTGGGAAAACTGGAAAACCGCCTGCAAAAGAATGAAGCTAGACTGTTGTCTATCACCACACACGAAAATTAACTCAAAATGGATCAAGGGCCTGAATATAGGACCGGAATCAACAAAATGCACAGAAGAAAACATAGAAACTAAACTGAGGGACATTAGACTTAAAGAGGATTTTATGAATTTGACTTCAGAGGCAAGGGAAGTAAAAGCAAAAATAAATGAATGGGACTGCATCAAATTAAAAAGCTCTGTTCAGCAAAAGAAACCATCAACAAGGTAAAGAGACAATCATCTGAAAGGGAAAATATATTTGCAAGCAACGCCTCTGATAAGGGCCTAATATTTTGGAATATATAAGGAACAGTTGATTTTGGAATACACAAAGAACTCATACGACTCAATAACAACAACAACAAAAAAACAAATGGTACAATCAAAAACTGAGCAGAGGATGGGAACAGACACTTCTCTCTAGAGGACATACAGATGGCCAACAAATATACAAAAAGATGTTCAACATTGCTAGCTATTAGGGAAATACAAATCAAAACCACAAGATACCATCTCACACCTGTTAGAATAGCTAAAATCAATAGAACAAGTAATAAGAAATGTTGGAGAGGATGTAGAGAAAAAGGAACCCTTATACACTACTGGTGGGACTGCAAATTGGTATAGCCACTATAAGCAACAGTATGGAGGTTCCTCAAAAAACTAAGAATTGATCTACCATATGATCCAGCAATCCCTCTACTGGGTATTTACCCCAAAGACTTGAACACCCATATCCAAAAAGATATTCGCCCACCAATGTTCATAGCAGCATCATTCACAGTGGCCAGGACATGGAAGCAAATAAAGTGTCCTATGATAGATGATTAGCTAAAGAAGCTGTGGTACTTATATACAATGAAATATTACTCAACCATAAGAAGAGATGAAATACTGCCATTTGCAACAACATGGATAGACCTTGAGGTAATCATGCTAAGTAAAACAAATCAGGCTGAAAAAGATGAAAACCACATGGTATCACTTATATGTGAGTTATAAATCTAAAAGCAACAAATGAACAGGACAAGCAGAGACTCAGGTACATGGACAATGGGCTATTGGTTAGCAGAATGTAGGGGGTGGGAGAGGAGGGAAGAGATAGACAGAGTAAAGGGGGTCAAAGATAGGGAGTTAGTGGGATGGTGAAGTTGGTAAAGGGGATCGAATATATGATTGCTGAAAGAAACTGGACTCTGGGTGTTAATCACACAATAGAATATATAGATGTCAAATTATAATGTATACCTGAAAATTTTATAATTGTATTAACCAACGTTACCCCAATAAACTTAACCAAAAAAAAAGAGATGAAAACCTTGATAGAGAAAATTGGCAAAGGCAGTGTTCACAGAGAAATGCAAATGAACCTTTGAAAAGATGCTTTCTTTCACTCACAAAAGTAGAAATATCAATTAATATGACATTGTTACCATTCTGCTCAAATCATATTGGCTAAAATCTCAAAGTTTGACAAAATACACTGTTGACAGGACTGTGGAAAAACAAGCACGCTCATACATTGTTGGTGGGAGTGTAACATGGTACAATTCCAAGGAGGGGAGTTTTGCAGTATCTAACAAAAGTACATTTACCCTTTCACTTAGCAATTCCACATCTAGGCATCTACTCTGAAGGTAGGTCTCTATAATTATGAAGTAATAAATTTATGAAGTTATTTACTGTGGCATGTTTTAATAATGAAGTCTGGAACTATCTGAACTGTCGATCAGTAAAGGACTGTGGAATTATCAAAGGTATAGCCTCATAATGAAGTGCTATAAAGTTGTATAAAAAGAATGAGATGATGTCTATGGACTGATATGGAGGCTATTTTGCTAATAGAAATGTACGGAGTTTATATATAGTGTTTTTTGTTTTGTATGTGAAAGAAGTGAAATAAGAATATGTATATTTATTTACTTTTTTTCTCTAGAAGTACTGAAGAAAAACTAAAAACTATTAAAAATGGTTATCTCTGAAGGGCTTGGAGAGAGGCTGAGAAGGAGAGAATAGAAATTGGAAAGAAATTTATCTGAGAATGCCTTTTTATATAGTTTGAACGAAATATATAAATGTTTAATATCTAAAAATACAATGAAATAGAAAATAAGACAAAGCAAAGCAAAGCTTACAATTGGAAATGAACAGATAACTGTATAAGAAGGGTCACAAAATTTCACAGAGACAAGATTTCAAATAACTTATGAGCATAGTACTTAGACTGTATTGAAGTCAAAAATAAGTAAAAAGAAATCTTAAACATTACTTGGTAGTTTTATTGATAGTAGTAAAATTGATATTGAAAATTTGAATTTATATAGGTGTATGTATTATAGATAAAGCAAATAAGTAATTATGTTAATTATATTCAGAACCAAAATTTTCAGTGTAATAGAAAATAAAGATAAAATTTCAAAGAATTTTAGGACAGTGCATTAAACTTGAAGCACAGGCCCTTCTGAACATGAATGCCTGTGTGGCTGTACCTGTAGCTCACCAATGAAACTGGCACTTCTATTTCCTAGCGCTGTTCACTCCTCTGGCCTAGATGGAATGACATCCTGGTATAAGCTTACATTGAAACCAGACCTTGGTTTCTAAGTACTATTCTTTAATACAAGGAAACAGTGATTCTTGGAGAAATAATTTATTCCTGGCTTTGTACAGGCAAATATAAGGTGAAGCTGAGGCTTCTTAATGCCAGAAGTCAAGAAAACACCAAAATATCAATACGGTTGTGTCAAAAGAATACAGGGAGTAGCTTAAAGGGGCTCCCACTGACCAAATTTGGGACAATTGAGCATCAAGAAGAGTAACAACTGTAAATGCTTGTAGTGATTGAATAAGTTAAAATCATGAGCCCATCATGATACCCAAATGAGAGAAAACACTCATTAGTGATTGAGATGACTATTATACCAATAACTATTCTGAAAATTGATAACTGAAGGAAAGAGTCAAGCATTTACCTTGAAATTAAGAAAAAACTTAAGCTTGTCTCAATTTGATTATTCTTTGTAGAGGAATGCTAGCAAACAATTGCAAATAAATTTTACAATAGCATCATTTCCCCATCTTCCAAGAATATAATCCATTCAGGCAGGGATCATCAAGGAATGCTAAAACAATTGGCTAACTGATGGAAGTAGCATACTTAATGTGGTGACTAAGTATCACCCCACAGGTTACATTTTAATTACAAATGGAAAAATTTAGTTTGGTTGTCATGACCATAACCCAATGGTCACACTTAACATCACTTATAGTGAGAAACCCTGACACTTTGTGATGCAAAACATCACCTATGTAGTATTACTACCAAAAATGTTTAACCTGAATCTAATCAAGCTTCTAGAACTAACATCCAGCTTACAGGTATATTAGTTTGCTAGGGCTACCATAAAAATGTACCACAAACTGGGTGGGCTTAAACAACAGGAATTTATTGTCTCATAGTTCTGGAGGCTAGAAACATCAGATTAAGGTGTGACTAGTGTTGGTTTCTTGTGAGGGCTGTGAGGTAGGATCTGTTCCATGCCTCTTTCCCAGCTTCTGGTGGTTTGCTAGTGGTCTGATGTTCCTTGATGTGTAGAAGCATCACTCTGTCTCTGCCTTCATGTTTACAAAGCAGTCTCTTTGTGTAGGTCTTTCCCTTTTATATTATATGACACCAGCCATTTCAGATTAGGGACCCACTCTACTCATCTTAACTAATTACATCTGGAAAAAAACTAGTTCCAAATAAGGTTACATTCTGAAGTATTGGGGGTTAAGAGCTTCAACATATGATTTCAGGGGACAAAAAATTCAGCTCATAACAACAGGCAATCTAGATTATAAAAGAACAAGTTAGATATCAGACAAATCTGATCAGACAAATTCAGAATGTAAGACTTTACACAAAAGATAATATCATTAAAAAAAGTAGAGGGAGTTCCAAAATGACTAAAGAAATCAAACATGTGAACTGTGATTGAATCCTGGTTTAAAAAAGAAACTGCTGTAAAACATTATGGTGGAATTACTGTTAGTTTTCTTAAGAGTGCTTTACATTAGATACGCAGCCTGAAGTATTTGTGTTGAAGTGTCGTATCTCCAATTTATTTTAAATAGACCTGTATGTATAGATGTGTGTATAGATAAAACAAATAAAGCAAAGGTTAATATTTGTTGAATTTAAATGAAGGGGATATGAGTGTTTATTGTATTATTCATTCAAGCTTTTGTATGTTTGAAGTTATTTATAATAAAAATTGATGGCAAATGAAAAAAGGTTTTCTTTGTTTTTTAAAGAGAAGATTCTGCCCACTTTTCTACTGAAGATGGAGCATAAAAATGATCCAGCCAGGTCAAGGTATAGAAGATGAAAATTTAGTTAGTAAAAAAGAGAAAGTGCTTGTCAGGGTTGTTAAACAATTGGGCTTGTTTCCAAGTGATTCCTTCCCTCAAAATCTTCATTAATGAGTTAAAGCCTAGAGTACAAGGCTCTCAATCAAGAATGATTTGAGGGCCCCCAAAAGACCTATTGACCTCTAAATATCTCCCCTGCTGGCTTCCCATCTGGCCTGAAATCCCTGTAACCTGAGTCAGTTCTTAGGAATCAAGTATTTTCTCACTATTCTAGGGTTCCCTTTTAAAATGCAAAGCTGGGAGGGTGCTGGGGCCCATTAAGTGGGGACAATTGTCTGAAGAGCCAGCACCCGCCCATAGGCCCTCAATTCTAATAGCCCCTTTCCCAATCCCTTACCACCACTGAGATTGGACAATACGTGCTCTAGGAAACTGAAATTGCACAATGTGTGCTCTAAGAAACTTCTTAGGTGAAGATACCATTTCAAGAAAGCTTATTTTCTATAAATAAAATGGGGTGCATGAGGTCATTGCTGTTTTTACTTTGTAAACTGGGTGGCCTCTGAAAGCTTCTTAGAACACTTCAAAGGAAGCCTCTTCAACAGTTCCAGCCCCCTACTCCTTCCCTTTGTAACCGAATTCTTACTGACCTCAAAGCTTTTCATTGAATAGTTTCCAAAGGGGTCTAAAAAATACCTGAGACAATTAGAGAAATGAAAACCAGGAGGTCAAGATGAATTGACCCTTGGCAGAGGATTTACATAAATAGGTCCTAACCTCTGGCTGTGAATAAAAGATAAATGCCCCAATAGGGTCAGAACCTCAATTCAAGGGCATTTGTGGAGCCCAGCTTGGCTTCTCTGCTATGTCAGGAATTTCAGGAATGCTACTGATCATTGTGTGTTGGCAGATTATGTGTGGAGGGGTTGCAGCCAGACTGACAGAAACACAGCCATGCCCACTGGGTGAAACTGCAGCTCTCCCACACAGTGATCTGCTAGTTGAGAGCAGAGCGTGGGAAAGCTGCAAGTTGAGAGAGGCACCAAGTAATGCCTTTAAAAATGGGAAAGATGCCTTCTCCTGAAAGGTGACCAAATTTACGTTTAGATAGTGGTATTAAGCTGTGAGGTTACAAGGGAGAAATGGCATGTCCTCTGCGAAGAGCCAATTTGTTCCCTATGTAGAGCACAGCTCTGTGAGAGCCATCTACTCTTTACCTGTAGATCAGATGACCCAGTACTAGCCTTCTTCAGCCTGAAGACCTTCACATTTTCTTCTGCTGCTGCCTCAGAAAGAAGCATTATAAGGCTGTTACAAGAGGACATTCAGAAAACGGGTAAAATCATGACCCTAATACCAATATAAAAATGAACATGCGTTAATATTTTATTTTACTTATAATGATGGATGGAATCACGCACTTGTTATAAATGATTTTCAAAAGAAGCAGCCCAGATTTATGTGGAATAATTTTGAAATGAATTGCAAATAGCGTCAAACTATTTGTTTTCCCCTCACAGGAGAGAAGAATGTCAATTAAACTAGACAGGACAGAATTTGCATGTCTATCCCTCACCTAAAATGTATACAGTTATAAAACAGCTCCTGTAGGAAGCAAGTGCCATAAGCAATAAGAAATTTTCCATTGTATAAATTTTCTCTACTGGGGCAATAAATTCTTCTTTCTTTTAAAAAAATTCTTCTTATTTTTCAACTAATATTGACATTCAGTATTATTTTATATTAGTTTCACGGGTACAGCATAGTGGTTAGACATTTACATAGTTGATGAAGTGATCCCCCTGATTAGTCTAGTATTCCACTTGGCACTATAGTTATTACAATATTCTTGACTGTATCCCCTATGCTGTACTTTATATTCCTGTGATTATTTTGTAACTGCCAATTTGTATTTCTTAATTCTTTCACCATTTTCATCCAGCCACTCAACCCCCAAACCCCCTCCCATCTGTCAAACATTAGTTTGTTCTCTGTATCAATGAGTCTGTTTCTGTCTTGTTTGTTCCTTTATTTTGTTCTTTAGATTTCACATATAAGTGAGATCATATTGTATTTGTATTTCTCTGACTTAGTGCACGTAGAATAATACCCTCCAGGTCCATCCAAGTTGTTACAAATGGTAAGATTTTATTTTTTATGGTCATGCAATATTCCATTGTATATATGTACCACATCTTTTTGATTCAGTTGTCTATTGATGGGTACTTAGGTTGCTTTCCCATCTTGACTATTGTAAATAGCGCTGCAGTGAACATAGGGGTGCATATATCTTTTTGAATTAGTGTTTTGGATTTTTCAGATAAATACCCAGAAGTGGAATTGCTGGGTCTTAAGGTAGTTCTATTTTTAATTTTTCAAGAAAACTTCTAATTGTTTCCTTGAAAACTGGTGGTTGCACCAGTTTGCAATCCTACCAACAGTGCACAATGGTTCCTTTTTCTCCAAATCTTCACCAACACTTTTTGTTTGTTGATTGATTGATGAGAGACATTTTGACAAGTGTGAGGTGGTATCTGATTGAGGTTTTACATTCTGTAATGATTAGTGACATTGAGCATCTTTTCATATGTCTATTGGCCATCTGCATGTCCACTTTGCAGAAATCTCTATTCACGTCCTCTGACCATTTTTAAGTTAGATTGTTGGGGTATTTTTGGTATTCAGTTGTATGAGTTCTTTATAAATTTTGGATATTAACCCTTTAATAGATATATCATTGGTGAACATCTTCTTCCCTTAAATAGATGGTCTTTTTGTTTTGTTGATGGTTTCCTTTGCTGTGCAAAACCTTTTTAGTTTGATGTAGTCTCAATTGTTTATTATTTCTTTTGTTTCCCTTGTCTCAGGAGATATATCAGAAAAAGATATTACTAAGAGCAATGTCAGAGAAACTATTGCTTAAGTTTTCTTTTAGAAGTTTTGTGAATTTGGGTCTTGCATTTAAGTTTTTAATAGATTTGAGTTTATTCTTGTATATGGTGTCAGAAGATAGTCTAGTTTCATTTTTTGCATGTCTCTGTCCAGTTTTCCCAACACAATTTATGGAATAGGTTGTCTGTATCCCATTGTACATTCTTGCCTTCTTTGTCATAGATTAAATAATCATATAAGTGTGGGTTTATTTATGGGGTCTGTATTCTGTTTCATTGACCTATGTGTCTGATTTTATGCTGTTTTGATTACTATAGCCTTGTAGTATAGTTTGATTCAGGTAGTGAGATACCTCCAAGTTCATTCTTCTGTCTCAAGATTGCTGTGGCTATTTGGGATCTTTTATGGTTTCATATAAATTTTAGGGTTGTTTGTTCTAATTCTGTGAAAAAATGCCATGGGTGTTTTGATAGAAATTGCATTAAATCTATAGATTGCTTTGGGTACTATGGACATTTTAATGATATTAATTTTTCCTATTCATGAGCACAGTATATGCTTCCTTTTTTGTATCATATTCAGTATCTTTCTTCAATGTCTTATCATTTTCTGAGTACAGATGTTGAACCTCTTTGGTTAAATTTATTTCGAAGTACTTTATTTCATTTTAATGCAATTATAATTGAGATTTTTTAAAATTTCTACTTCTGATAGTTTGTTATTGATGTATAAAAATGTAACTGATTTCTGAATATTAATTTTGCATCCTGCTATTTTCTTGAAATTATTTATCAGTTCTAACAGTTTTTTGTTGGAATCTTTAGGTTTATCTTTGTATAATATCATTTCATCAGCAAATACTGGTAGTTTTACTTCTTTCTTTCCAATTTGGATGCTTTTTATTTCTTTTTCTTGTCTGATGGTTGTGGCTAGGACTTCCAATATTTTGTTGAATGTAAGTGATGAAAATAAACATTCTTGTCTTGTTTCTAATCTTAAGGAAAATGATTTTAGTTTTTCACCACTGAGTATGACATTAGCTGTGGGTTTGTTGAAAAAATTTTCATCTGTGTATGGTTTCAGAATCAGGGTAATTGTGGATTTGCAAAATGAGCTTGGGAGCTTTCCCTCCTCTTGAAAATTTTGGAATAGTTTGCAAAGGATATGTGTTAATTCTTTTGGCTATTTGGTCAAATTCACCTGTGAAGTCATTTGGTTCAGGTCTTTTGTTGTTGGGAATTTTTTGATTACTGATTTGATTTTGTTTGTAATAATCAGTCTGTTCAGATTTTCTGTGTCTTCTTGATTCACAGTCTTGGAAGATTGTATGTTTCTAGGAATTTATTCATTTATTCCAGTCTGTTTAAATGGTTGGCATATAATTGTTTGTAGTATTTTCTTATAAACTTTTGTTTTCCTCTGGTGTTGGTTGTCACTTCTTTTATATTTCTGATTTTACTTATTTGGGTCCCCTCTCTTTTTTTCGTTGATGAGTCTGGTTAACAGTTTATTAATTTTGTTTATCTTTTCAAAACACCAGCTCTTGGTTTCATTGATCTTTTTTGTATTTTTTTTTACACTCTATTTAATTTGTCTCTGGTCTGATCTTTATTGTTTTTTTTTTTCTATCTACTTCTTTCTGGCTTTGTTTTCTTTTCTTTTCATAATTCCTTTAAGTTTAAGGTTAGATTTTTTTATTTGACATCCTATTTGTTTCTTCAGGTAGGGCTGCATTGCTATGAATTTCCTTCTTAGGACTGCTTTTGCTGTGTCCCTTAGATTTTGAGTCACTGTGTTTTTATTTTTATTTGTCTTAAGGTATCTTTTTATTTTTTTCCTTGATCTCATTATTAATCCATTTGTTGTATAGTAGCATGTTATCTAATCTCCATGTGTTTATGTATTTTTAATTGTTTTTCTTGTATTTGATTTCTAGTTTCATACCATTGTGTTTAGAGAAGATGCTTGATACGATTCCAACATTCTTAAATTTCCTGAGACATGTTTTGTAGCCTAACTCGTGTTCTATCTTGGAAAATGTTCCATGTACACTTGAAATGAATATATATTTTGCTGCTTTAGGGTAAAATGCTCTCAAAATATCAATTAAATCCATCTGATCTAATGTGTCATTTAAGGCTGCTCTTTCATTGTTGGTTTTTTATCTGAAAGATCTAGCCAGTGATGTCAATGGGGGTGTTAAAGTCCTCAACTATAACTGTATTATTGTCAATCTCTCCCTTTATGTCAGTGAATATTTTCTTTATGTATTTAGGTGCTCCTTTGTTGGGTGCATAAATATTTATAAAGGTTATATCCTCTTGTTGGATTGATCCCTTTATCACTAAGTAATATCCCTCTTTGTCTTTGTTTTCAAGTCTATTTCATCTGATATAAGCATTGCTACCCCAACTTTTTTTTTTTTGCTGTTTCTATTAGCATGAAATATCTTTTTCCTTCCCTTTACTTTCAGTCTGTGTGTGTCTTTCAATCTGAAGTGGGTCTCTTGTAGACAGCATATATATGGGGCTTGTATTCCTATCCATTCAGCTACCCTATGTATTTTGATGAAGCATTTAATACATTTATATTTAAGATGATTATTGATAGGTACATAGTTATTGACATTTTATTATTCATATTTATGTTCCTCCTCTTTTTTTTTTAAGTCCCTCTAACATTTCTTGTAATACTGGTTTGGTAGTAATAAACTCTTTTAGCTTTTTATTGTCTGGGAAGCTCTTTATCTCTCTTTCAATTTTAAATGATAGCCTTGCTGGATAGAGTAGTCTTGATCGTAGGTTTTTGCTTTTCATTACTTTAAATATTTTGTGCCAATCCCTCCTGGCCTGCAAAGTTTTGAGAAATCATCTGACAGTCTTATAGGAGCTCCCTTGTAAGGTACTAGCCACCTTTCTCTTGCTGCTTTTCGAATCCTTTCTTTGTATCAATGTTTAGCATTTTAATTATGATGTGTGTTGGTTTGGGCCTCTTTGGGTTCATCTTGTTTGGGATTCTCTGTGCTTCCTGAACTTGTATGTCTATTTCTTTCACCATGGTAGAAAATTTTTCTATCATTATTTCTTCAAATAGGTTCTCAATCCCTTGCTCTCTCTCCCCTCCTTCTGTTATCTCTATAATGCAAATATTCTTATGCTTAATTTTGTCCCAGAGGTCCCTTAAACTATCCTTATTTTTTTGAATTCTTTTTTTTTTGCTGTTCTGATTGGGTGTTTTCTGCTACCTTGTCTTTCAAATGACTGATTTGACCCTCTACCTCATCTAATTTTCTATCGATTCCTTCTAGTATATTCTTCATTTCAGTTATTGTATTCTTCATTTCTGACTAGTTCTTTTTATAATTTCTATGTCATTTTTTTATGCTTAATATCTCTTTGTTGAAGTTCTCACTATGTTTATTGATCATCCTTATAACCAATGTTTTGAACTCTATATCTGGCTGAATCTAGTTGATTGCTTGCTTCCTTTTGTTTAAGTTCTTTTTTTAACTGGAATTTTCTCCTGTTCTTTAATTTGGGACATGTTTCTTTGTTTCTCCATTTCAGCTGCCCCTCTGTGTTTGTTTCTATGTATTAGGTATATGTGTTACATTTCTCAGTCTTGGCAGGATGACCTTATGTAGAAAGTGTCCTGTGGGGCCAAGTGGTGCAGTCTCCCTGATCCTCTGAGCCAGGTACTTCAGGAGTGTCCCTTGTGTGGATTATGTGCACCCTCTTATTGTAGTTGAACCATAAGTCCTGTTGGAAAATTAGTGGGTGTGATTGACCCTCAGGCTGACTGGCTATGAAGACTGGCCATGCCCACAGTATACAAGCTGCTGTGTGGGGGCTGATCTCATGGAGTGTGATTTGCCCCTGCATGCTCTTTGCCTATTGAGACCACCCTTTGGCTGTGTCACTTGTGGGGTTAATCAGGTGGCGTTCTGTTGTGGTTTGAAGCTTGCCTCTGGGTATATTGGTTCTGGGGCCTCTTGGGAGGGATTCTTGTGTAGGCCAAGGTCAGTTCCTATCTGTGATTGACCTGGGGCTATCTTGTAGGAGCTACAAAGCAATCTTCAGTTGGTTGCTGCCTGTGCTGAACCTGGAGGCATGTGGGAGAGGTCACATTCCAAACCTCGCCTGGCTGTCACCAGTACTGAATAGGGGCAGCTGAGCAAAGGTCCCAGGGCACTCCGAGGTTTGCCACTGCCTTCTGGCTGCCCATAAAGCTCAACTGCTGAAAGAACCTTAGGCAGTATGCAAGTGAGGTGGTATGCAAGTTGAGTGAGATGGAATTTCAAGAAGTCACCAGGGTAGTGCTAGTGGTGGGTGTTCATCGGGTTAATGCAGATTCAGATTTGGTGCCAGTGTTGAACTTCAGGCCTCTCAGCAAAAGGCTCAAAGCATACAGAAGCCAACCTCAGTCCACCTGGGGCCTGTGAACCTCTGAGTTGTCCACAAAAGATTGCAGTGTGGGCCAGGTCTGACTGCCTGCCCCTGAAGGTGCCTCTGGGGGTGTAAGAGTTGGGTGAGTAGAGTCCCAGGGAGTCACCAGGGTGGAGCAACCAGATTTCACTAGGTTAATGAAGATTCAGATTTGACGGTGTGAGGGGAGGGCTCTATACAGGGTCAATGGGGGCTCTCCCTCCAGCCCCCAAAACGAAGCCAAATAATTCAGTCTCTCCTTACATGTCTCTGCTGCCCTCTGAACTACCATCTGGACCCTGGAGCCCATGGTAAGTGCTTGAGGGTGAGAGAATCTTTTGTGTGGGTCCTTTAATAAGATGCCTGAGTTTTCAGCAACTTTCATCTCACCTGGACTGATGAAATCCTATTTTATTTTTCACAGCCAGATGTTGTGCATGCTCCTTTTCCCAGCACTGGTGCTCCAGGATCGGGAGCCTGGTGTAGGTCTGGTACTCCCTTGTTCTTCTCAAAGGTGTCCTTCCACATATCCCTCCCAATTCTCAACTGCCACACATGGGTGTCAGGCCAGCCCATTTCACATCTCTGCACTCCCTACCAGTCTTGATGTGGCTTCTTTATATCTTTAGTAATAAGAATTCTGTTTAGCTAGTCTTCAGATGGCTCTCCAGGTTGATTGCTCTATGCTTTAGCTACAGTTTTAATGTGGTCATAGGAGGAAGCAAGCACAGCATTTATCTACTCCACCACCTTGACCGGACTCAAGAAATTTTGCTTCCTAGTTTCTCTTCACCTGAAGATGTGCCTCCTGTATATAATTACCTCTCACTCCTACCCCACCCCCACCAAACCTATACATACATTTTTTTAACCACAGAGAGTGAGGTAGGATTGAGATCCTTAACCAAAGGTTATTTCCAACCTCTATAATGTTCTACCTTACTTTATTTCCTTATCACATAAAAATGCACACAATTTTGGTTTGGCTATTCTTTGGCAAGATGAGGAGGATGACAAAGATGCTGCCTTTATCTTCTCATCAAGAAAAAATTGGGAAGATGGAGAATCCACTCACCCTGCAGCTGTTTTGGCCAGCAAATGCCTTAATTTTGATGGCTATCCTGGGCTCATTTTGCTGAGTATCCAAGGTTACCCACTGCATCATGGAAACAAAGAGCAGAGATGTCCTTGTGAATCCTGAGAAAAAATTCATCTTCTGAGATGAGCTCCACCTGGTCAACCAAGGACCTACATTTTATGAATAATAAGAATCTGGTGGCCATTTGTTGACAGGGGTTCATCACATATTTTGTGTATTGGGAAGAATCTCGGACCAATCTCTTCACCTCCTGCACTGTCTTACTTGTTTGCACAGTCCAGGTCAACCACTTCAGGGAAGCCTTGGTTTCACCTTTGTACCAATGGCTGAGACCTGCTTTATCCAATCAGAACTGAAGAATTGTATCCTCATTTGCACCTGTGCCAATCTATCAAAACTACACAATTTGGTAATTTTATTTGCATAAAATTGGGAATTTGGGTGGGTAATTTTCCTCTAAAAGATGGTATATTCCCTTTGTCTCAGTAGAACACAATTTAAGTTGCTACCATAATCTGTGTCTCTTGGGCTGCAGCTCTCTTTGCTTAAATAAATGCTTTTTATTCTTTATTACAGTCTAAAATTAATTTTGGTTTACATCTGGATTTTACTGCTGAGAGAGTATGTATTTTCTTCCTGTTGCATCAAAGAGGTCTGTTAAGCTTTCTGAAAAGTACTAACTTTGACCTGAAATTAACAGATGAAAATTTGGACTCTTTAGATGGAGCTCCTTCCACCTGCATTTAAGTGAAGAGGTGGAGATTCAATGCATCATGTTGGAGTATCACTTCTCATTCCTAGACTTAATTTCTTATTTTTATATTGTTGCATAAGAAATATACTCTAACAGGCATCTGTTTAAGAATTTAGGAAATCTTGCTCTCTAAGTTTGTTTATTTAAAGACAAACACAAAAACAACAAAACCACTAGCTCGGGCTTTTGTTGGGCACCCCCCGCCCCCTCATTCTTCTCTGGAGCAGTGATTGTGGGGCCACTGAATGAATTTCATTTTATTATCTAATGAACAAAACCCAAGAGTGATAATGCTGAGAAAGCATGAGAGAAGAAAAAAAGATATTATGGTGACAGCCCACTTTAGCAGAGTTTCATTCAAAAGCAAGTAAGTGACCTACTTATTGTTCTGTAATGCACAAGACAGACTCTCGTGTGGAAAAATTGCCCTCAGAAGTGTGGATGAGACCCTAATATATGTAAAGAAATTTATGCAGGGTTCTCTTCACACTGGTATGCAGGTGTGTGAGTGTGGGTTAACAGACATTCCTTTTTGACTTATTACTCACTTGCCAGTACACTCCCCTTTCTGTAGTACTTGAGGCACTTTTTCCTGGCTTTTTGGGAGCTAGGTCAGAGGTTGAGGTATCTTAGTGCTCTCCAAGAGAAGCTTGTCCCTTTGTACTTTCCTTTTGTAGCTAGTTGTTAAGATGATGCCAAGCTCTGCCAAATGAGGATGGCACAGCTGCCTCTAAGCTCAGAGCTCTTCCTTGTCTTAGGCTCTTATACTACATGTACCAGTGTAGACTTTCTGTCAGTCTGGTAGTCAATACACATTTATTAACCAAGCAGACATTGAGACAGACAATAATGTAAGGGAGGAAAATTTTTACTCTACTCTCCTATATTCTGTAACTAGGGCCTGTGAATTAAATTGACAAACAATAAATTTACAAGAGATACTGATGTTAATATTTTTTATATTAGGAAGGTTTCACAGAAAAAGAAGTGAAAACTCAAACAAATGATTAGGCTTGGGTGCTTACATACCACATTAACAAAGGGTCATAAGTTGTGGAGAAGTGACTAGATAAAGGAAAGAGGGTTTGGGCTTTTAGGGGTGATAAGTTGTGGGAAGGTGACTAAGAAATATATAAAATAAATTACTAAGGGTTATTTAATAAGGTTTGTTTATGCAGCATCAACTGAGTGCCTTCTCTGTCTCCAGAGATAAGTGTTGTTCTCTTCTTGGTGTGGAAATTTGTGGCCTGCTTTAAGACAGAGAACTCTTTCTGTGTTTTTTCTTAATTGCCTTCAGCTCAAAATAGTCCTTATGTCAAAGTGACATAATTAGAGGTGTCATATTCTGATTCCCTTCAGCAATAAGGCATCAAAATATTGTTCAGGGCTTTAAAATACTTGTACCACTGGAACAAGGAAGTGAACTTTTAGCATGGCCTAGAGATCCAGAGGCCATGGAAGATGAGGCCAACTTCCCCAATCTGAGGAGAGGACTCAGAGGCCCGAGAAAACCAAAAGCAGGGATGGGAGCCAGGATGAGGAGGAATTCCAGAAAGGGCCTCTGAAAGAGGGTCCTTGATCAAGAGATACCCCTGGGCCATAGCTGTCCCTACTACACCAAAGCTACATTTTGGAGGCAGGGTGAAGAAAGAGCCACAGTTTAGGATCTTATGTCCTGAAAAGAGACTAAGGGGGAGAAGAAGATGAAGAAAAAAGTAATATAACATGAACTTGACCCTATGTCTCAAGTTTCTGAAATTTCTTGTTGGTTCCTATGTCCTATTACTCTGTATTCCCTGTAAAGGAAAGATGAAATCTATTGCCTTGCAGGTACAGATATTACAGATATGATCACCAATGAAGAGAATTAGGATATGCCACCTGAAAATATGCCACTTTGGCATAGATTATTTTGAGCTGAAGGCAATTGTAAAGCAGCTGGAAGTACTGGAAGTATTCTCCCTTTCTGCTTAAAAGCAGGGCATAAATTTCCCTTTGTACAAATGACATAAATTTTAGTTTAAAAAGGTGTCCCCCTCTCCCATAACAGGAAGAGGACAAGACTCTTATCAGGGGAGAACAACTTGAGCTTGCAGAACAAAACTTACGAAACAACCCTTATCTACCATACATTTTGTGGTCACCTTCCCACAATCTACTGCCCCCAGGAACTCAAACCTCTTTTCTTTTGTCTACTCACTTCTGTATAATTTATTGCCCTTTCTTAAAAGATTTTACCACCTTTAGGTTTATTTTCTGTGAAGTCCCTGTGCACATAAAAATATTAATGTCAATAAGGAAACTTATATGTTTTCTCCTGTTAATGTGGCTTTTGTCAGTTTAATTCACAGGACCTAGCAACTGAATCTAAGAGGGTAGAAAAAGTTTTTCTTTTATTACACCAACATCAGTATTGTTTTGCTTGACTTTGTCTGCTCAGGAAAGGAGTTATTGGATCTCTTCCCCTTTTCTATTAAATACATAGTTTAACATTGTGCTGAATGAGCAGCAATTAGAAATTTCCATAAAGGCCCCTCTAACATGTTGCTTATTCTGGGATACAGCAAGTAAGACCCTCATGCATGTGTTCAGGGTGTGCTACCCTGAGAGTTCAATGCTTTGTACCTTTCCAGTGCTGTTTTACTGACTTCCAGCAGTCCAGAAAAATTCTCTTAATTCAGACAGTCCATTTTTCTGGAAAATTCATTTTTCTTTTCCTTGACATGGGCCTACTTAGATAGAGTGACTATGGACACAGACTATAAAGTTATGGTCAATTAAAGAAAATGACTTCTCTATTTCATGTCTGCAAAGCTCATAACAGAGATCCAGGGACTCCTGAGCTGTTAGAGGGAGGCACAAGGCTAGTCTCCCAGTGAAACCAAGTGGATAAAAGCAGAGAGGAATCATGAGGTCACCATAATTATTGTTTTAATTTTATGTTTGCAACTTATCTATGAATCAAAAAAAGGAAATTCACACTTGTTCTGTTTAACATGTGAGATACCACAGCATTGCTATCAACAGCTTTTTTCTTATGATCAGAGACTTTTTAGTAAAGTACATATTTGAGTTTTGCAATATCTGACACGTAAGTTGTAAAGAAGAGTTTTTAACAAGCTAAAGAGATATGAAGAAAGCAGCAAAATCTTATATCTGAAGTGTTTCCAAGCAGTATATGTTTATTAGAGTGTCTTGTTGTTCTATGACTAACTTCATCTTCTATGGTTTTTCTTAAGGAAACATTTTTTAAAATATCCAATTATGATCACAAACTAACTCCTCTGAATTGTCTGTGATGTCTATATTGACCTCTCTTGGATGTTTGAAAGCTTAGACATCATCTCCTCTGGCATAAACAATTTCCTGTGAAACCTTTTTATATTAACTTGTAGTACCAGATTCCAAACTTGATATATATTTAGTGTATTTTTTTCCACAAAATGTCTTTGACATTGTTTTGGTATTTTTCTTGAAGTATACACTCTATTTTTCTAAATGTGAGCCCAAGATCTCATACAATGAGGGTGAACCAAAGAGTAGCAGAGAAAAGAGAACATTGCTTTTCCTCTGTAAAGACTTACCATCAAATTCTACTTCTTTGCTCTGTGGATACTATTTTGTGTTGAGGAAATAGTAGTGCTCACAATTTTGTCTTCTGAATTTAATTCACAGCTACTTTAATTGGTGCCTTAAAAAGAAAAAACCTCAAAAAAGGAAAATGGCAAGCTCCAAATGCCTGCTTTTCTCCTCCTTTGGCCCAAGGCATACCCAATGCTCAGTGCATATTCATCATTACAAAAATACCGTCTTGTATATATTTTTGAGAAACAGAGATGAGTTTGTAATGTTTTACAAGCCTAGTTCAAAGTTCTATGTTGTTTTTCTTTTTGGTAGTCAACTTGTTATATCTGTGACAAAAATAAGTCACTATGTGCATGTAAATAAATTCAGAACCAAAACCAACAAAAATGAAGATTCTAACTTGAGAATCTGTTATTGGAGAAGCCACCAGATTCTGACCGTCTGATAATCTCATCTCTACACCTCCCAGTCTCCAGTGATCATAAAGGTGATAGAAGCCCTGAGCCCTTGATTTTATCACATAGTCATTTTTCTTTGTGGGTGCCTTGGATCTGGAGATAGAGAATCATGCAATCAGATAAAGCAATGTGAAAGGCTGAAAGTTTGCTGGAATGACACTCAGGGCATAGTTTATGCTGCTGGAGTACTTCCTGTTTGCCCTTTGAAACCTCTGAACTCAGCTCTTCAAAGTGAGAGCTAGCCTTTTGTGTCTTTCTGCTGAACAAATATATTTGCTGCTTATCATCTTTTTTTTTGCTACTCCCACCTTAATTGACTTAATTAATATCAATTTATCAAAGCAAAAGCATTGCCCTGACTGAGTCATGAGTTACACTTTTACCTGACATTATCTGGGTCTTTAGAAAAGAAAACATAAAAACAATGGAGGTTTTGTGCAGAAGTCTACACACATGCACATATGTGTCTTTCTGTTTGCTTCATTCATCACACTTTCTGTACTTCTACTGTTTTTCTCCCCACTCTCCACTCTCACATGTAGTAGGTTACAAAAAAGATATATTTTCTCATGGGCCAATGGGTAAACTGTCAAGTTGAACCTTATTGGCATCAGTTACAAATGCTTGCTTTTCAAAAGTTCTTTGCAAAACTTTAATTTTAGGTCAGAAAAATTATTTCTCCTTAGAGTTGGTGGGGCAAGAGAAAACTAACTCTGGGTGCGTGTTTGTGCTAGTTTGCTGTACAATCAAATACAGATATAGGTCAATAAAAGCTGTTCTTTGATCTGTGGCTACAATGCATTCATTGTAAATGCATTACTGAATAAGAGGGTTATGACTGCCTAACTGCCCCTTGCAAACAATGCTCTGTGTCACGCGTTAGCACATCCAAGAAGACATCTGGCTTCAGCCTGCTTAGGCTTTTATTTTTTTATTGTGCTAAAAAACACATAACATAAAATTTACCATCTTAGCCATTTTTAAGTGTATAGTTCAGTATTATTAAGTATAGTCTCCCTGGGTTTTACTTTGCTGATTTATTTTTTAATAGGTAGCCACACTATCATTTCATTTGGGAGTATCCCATAAAAAAATAGTGTTCAAGCAGAGAAATAGCTTTAAAAGATCAATAATAATAACAGCAACAGAAACTTATCAATAAGTAAACAAATCAAAAAAGCCCAATATTCCTATAGATGACTATTACCGGCCAACGCATTATAAATTATGCAACAAGACATGATAATGACCCCAAGGTGTTTACACTACTGTTATGGGATGAAGGTATAAAAGTAAATCCCATTCACTAAAATGGGAATGAAGACTTCTACCTATATATCTTTCTCAATGTTTGTATATGGAAGCACATTTTCTTTTACCCATAAATGTATATAGTCTGTGTAATTAAGTAACAAAGCAGAACAGCCAGTTGAAAATGTCATTGTATGAAGGGCCTATCTAGGAGTGCCAAAGAATTCATGGTGGCAGGGAATTTGGAACCAACCTCTGCTTATTGCTGGTGTGAGACCAGTGTGGCCCATAGGAGTCTCAGTGGGAGAACAGAAAAAGGGCCTTGGTTGTAGAGAGAAAATGATACAACCTTGACTATGGATTTCAGGTTTCCACAGTCAGCATCTCTTCTTACCTGCTTTGTGAGACTGGAGGGTAAACTAGAACCCAAAAGATATAACACATCCATCCCCCACACCTACAATTGCTTGATTGTCAACACAAATATAAGAAAAACATTTTTCTTTCTTTCTTCCTTTCTTTCTTCTTCCTTTCCTTCTGTCCTCCTTCGCTCCCTCCCGCCTGTCTTTCTTCCCTTCTTTCCTTCATTTTTTGAGGATGTGTTTGCATATGGGATGAATTGTTGGAAAGATGTGGGTCATGAAATCCCTAACACAAAGCTGGTGTATAATCCATGGATAAAGACTCCCCCTCTTAGATCCCATTTAGATGACAACCCTGCAGAGTTTACACTGTTTGCTGCTGTAGTCAGTCTTCAACTACAGGCCAATCACTTAAATCAATTTGATCAGCAAACAACTGGTAATGCATATGAAAGCATTTATATCTCTAAAGTGCTAAACAAACATGAATTATATGTTCTCAGTTTTTATATTCTTAAAATGAACCTTTCAAAAGTCTTCCTGTTTCCTGTAAAGGTAGCATTGCCTACCCCAGAGTCCTGGAGGGAAAAATGGAGGAAAGGAACTAATTTTTTTCTGGTTTGCACTGGAAATCAAACTGGGACCACCTGTCCTCCATTCTGAGTCATTTATTCTCATTGGTTTTTATTTTTTGTTGTTTGCTTTGGCCTATGCTGCAATCAGCGTACATGTGTGTGCAATGTTCCTACCAGCAAACCCAACTGACAAGAGTATTTGACCACATAATTGCTATAGTGATAACCTTGAATATGTGAAAGAGCACATCATTCAGAATCTTCCATACTTTATTATTGTTAACAAATTATTTATGAGTCACCTCATAAATGACCCCAACAACACCCGTGGTTGTGAATAAATGTTCTCAATCTCAGTCTGGCTTTCTGGCAACAGAATTGTTCTGTTTTCTCTTGCACTGATTTAAATTCTGGGAAACATCCAATCCTTTCACTTCAATGCTTTCTATTCAGTTTTACAGACACTGAGGACTTACTATGCTCAGGTATTCAAATGGGCTCAAGGAACATAGACATAAAGCAGACATGGTTTCCACCTTCCTGATGCTCACAGTTTCGTGGAAAGTTGCTTCCCTCTCTTCCTTCCTTTGGTGCCTTCTGGTCCCAGTTTTCTCTCTTTTCTCCACAACTGAGGCCCAAGCAAGGCTGTAGGAGACCTTTCAGGGGTGTTTGAGACTCTTCTTTGCTCTCATAAACCTCTGCATTTATATTTACAAAGGCACATTGTATTGCATCTTAGCTCATGTGTCAGGTGCCATGTGCTTAACCCTATTTAATCCTCATAACCCTATGAAGTAGGTGCTGATGAGGAAACTAAAGGTAAAAAAGCTAAGTAGTTTGTCCAAGATCACATTAGTAGTAGCAGAAGAACCTTAGCCTGAGCTAAGCAGTCTTATTTCAGAATCTTTGTACTATTCTGTTGGGAGCCGCACGGGAGAAGCAAAATGGCCACGGCCCGTAAGGTTCCTGCTTCTCTTCCTGCTGATCAGCAGAAAGCCCGCGTGCGCCAAAGACAAAAGCCCGCGCGCGCCAAGACATCCGCACCGCCTACCCCTCACATCACCTCCCCCCACTTGAACGCCCCTATCAGATCACGCTACGCTATACTACCCCTTCCCTCAACCAATCCCCTGCCTACAAGTATCTCTTTAACCCCTCCCTCTCTGTATATATATATATCCCCATTTTGTAATAAAATTTGGAGGCTTAATCAGAATACTGTCTTGCCTCCGCTCCTTTTTCTCGCCCGTTTTTCTCAGGTTGGATCCTCCTCGCCCCCACGAATAACTAGGTTCCGCGGGTCGGGACACTATTCTAAAGGTAAGTAAAACTTGGTACCCACAATCCATAACCATCAGTTGTGCAGCATATAAGCAGATATTTTGACCATGATTATTTGGAGACCCTATACTTTTTTCCATTTCTATATATCCCTGATTAAGAATACTTCATTACATCCATATTTACCAGCCCCTCTTTCCTCCCATCTCACCATGAGGTTACCAGGATTCTAGCCTAATTGGCAAGCACGTTTCCCATGAGGTCTATTGACCTGTGAATAACATAGGACCCCATGCCAGAGCCCACATAGGAGATTCGAGCATGGAGCAGAGCTCTAGAATCTTAGCAAATGCTTTGGTGGAGAAACAGTCTGCACTATCTATGTGAAGAGGTTTTGTTTTGCTTTGTTTTGTTTTGTTTCTGTTATGAGAAGTGGGTGGAGGACTGCCTGATACACCAAGTAAGGTAGAAACAATGCAAAGTATGTTTCACAAATGGAGATACTAATATTAGCTTTGTGGTTATCTGTAGCACCTATCACTTTTTAACCCTTCATGAAGCTTTGAATCCTTTAAATACAAAGGAATTTTTCAACCCACTTTGTATTTAAAATCACCCAGGTCTGGAAATAATTGGTTACCATGGCAGCCAGCCTACATAACAAAGTTTTCTAATGAATTTTTTTTATTTGCATGGGTTTTAATGAATAACTCTTGGGGGCGGGGGCTTCTAAATACCCTGAATGTGCTGAGATCCACATTCTTTAAAAATGAGCACATATCTTTCCCACTTATTAAAGGCTAAGATCAAAGATTGGGCTGGCCATGCAGGGAACCTGGAAAGTCCCTGGACCTCTACACATTTCTGGTTTAAAAAAACCCAGAATACAAACTTGTCATGTGTTCAGTGAAACTCATGCAGACTCAGAAAGACAGACCCAGTGTTGGAAGAAGCAATCTTCCTATTAAAAAGCCCACTGATGAATGCCTTGCCCAAGGTCAATGAAGTTATATTGTTTTATCCTATGCTGAACAGAGCAAAACAGATTAAGAAATGGGGTTAGGCACTGCTCCTACACATTCCCCCAGGATGCTCTCTATTGTGATCATTTATTGACCTGTTTCCCAAGCTAGATTGTAAATTTCACAAAAAGCCAGGAATGTGCCTGTCTTATTCATCCCATTGCAAGGATTCAATAAATAGCTGCTGACATGATGAAGTGATCAAATGAATGAAGCTTTAAGAATGCTAATTTGATGAGAAATTGATAATAGACCACAATCTCTTTGAAATTTAGTGATTCGATTAGAGCTAGAATGGAGAGAAAGGAAAGCTATTGAAAGAAGTTGAGGCTTGGGGAACATTTTATTTTACTCAAAGATAGAAGAATTATGGTTATCATTGGGAAAGCATCTTTTTTCATCAGAGGCAAATCCATAAGAAAGGTAGATTGAGATTTATATGCCCTCAAAAGGAAAGGACTAGATGAGAACGATTTTGTAATTTGGGGAGCAGAGATACACAGTGGGAAAGAGTGTGGAGATACAATGAATCCTATAGAACCAGAAAACAATCTCTCTTAGGGATCTAAGAGAGCTGGCCTGCAACTGGAGTAGGGAGAGCAAGAAAGGAGATGGGCGAACAGTAGAGGCACTGAGTAGCATCCAGTTGGGTTCACAAGCAATCAGGTGTTACCTATGCTAAGGTAACCCTGAGATAACATCACAGCCAAGAGATTTTGCACCAAAGAGCTGACTTCTCAGTGGTAAGGATGCTGAAGGGACTGCCTAAATCCTAAGGGTGTAGACCTAGGGTAGGCAAACTAGGGTCCTCAGGCCAAATCCAGTCTGTCACCTGTTTCTGTAAATACAGTTTTATTGGATCACAACCATTCTAATTGTTTTAAATATGTCTATGGCTGCTTTCTTACTATAATGGCAGAGTAGTTGTGACAGAGACATCTGGCTCACAAAGCCTAAATTATTTACTATTTGGTCCTTCACAGAAGTTTGCAGACTATGGTATAGATAGTCAGTCTTGAGGGGCTCTTTGTATTCACCACTGTGACCAGCAGAAAGTGGACTGAGCACAATGTGAAGACTAGAAGTGGCCTTCCTGTCCCTGGCTCCAGTCTTATTTCATTGTAGACAAGTTACTTAACTTCCCTGAAGAATGCATTGCCAGTCATGGTGCAGATCATAATTACTTTCTACTTTGCAGGGTCCTGTGGAAAGCAAAAGGGAGAAACTGTAGGAAAATGACACACAAAGTGCTCCAATAATTGTCCGTCAGGACAACCAGCCCAGACATTAAGGAGTTATTTGCCACATAGGGCAGGCATGAAATTTTTGTATCATTCATCTTCTTTTAAATCTGTGGCAAAATTTCGATCCCAAGATTTTTTCCAAATGTCTTTTAGTGTGATAAAATACACGTCACATAAAATTTATCATCTTAGACATTTATAAGTGTATAATTCAGTGGTAGTAAATACTTTCATAATGTTGTACGACCATTACCACCATCAATTTCCAGAATTCTCATCTTGTAAAACTGAAAGTCTGTACTCATTAAATAATAACTCCCCATTATCTCCTCCCCCAAGCCCTCAAAACAACCATTTCATTTTCTGTCTCTATGATTTTGGTTACTATTAGTACCTCATATATGTGGAATTATGTAGTATTTGTCTTTTTGTGGCTGGTTTATTTCACTTAGGTTCTCAAGGTTCATCCATGTTGTAGCATGTGTCAGAATTTCACTCCCTTTTAGGGCCAAATAATATTATATTGTATGCATATACACCGTTTTGTTTATTTATGAATTGATGGACATTTGGATTAGCTATTGTGGATAATGCTTCTATGAGCATGGGTGTACAAAGATCTCTTTGAGACCCTGCTTTTAATTCTTTTGGGTATATATTGATTTTCTTGATCAGTTTTATTATTAAAAATTGAGAGCTTTTTCTAATATTTGAGAAGTTTTTAGCCATTATTTCTCTAAGTATTTTGTCTGCTCCTTTCTCTTTTTTTCCCGGCACTTCCATCATGCATATGTTGGTGTATTTAATCGTGTCTCACCTGTCTCTGAGACTGTTTATTTTTATTCTGTCTTCTTTCTCTTCTTCAGATTCTATAATCTCTTTTGATTTATCTTGAATCTTCCTGATTCTTTCTTCTGCAAGCTTAAATCTACTGTTGAGCCCCTCTGGTAACTTTTTCATTTCAGTTATTGAAATTTCAATGCTATATTTTCTCTTTGGTTCTTTTAAAAATGTTTATCTCTATCGATATTCTTGATTTCATGAACCATGTCATCATACCTTTCTTTATATCTTTAAACATACTTTCCTTTGGTTTTTCTTTATATCTTTAAACATACTTTCCTTTGGTTTTTAAACATATTTATAATAGCTGTTTTAAATCTTTTTCTACTAAGTCCAATATCTTGGCCCCCTCAATGGCAGTTTCTATTGCCTGTTTTGCTTTGTGCATGGGTCACAGTTTCTTGTTTCTTTGACTATCTTACCATTTTTTTTTGGAAAATTGAACATTTTATAGAATGTGTTGTATTAACACTCAATTCTGATTACCCCAGTTCACTTCTCTCCTGTCCCTACTTTACCAGGTTTCTTGTTGTTGCTGTTGGTTTTATGTTTTTAGTTTGCTTATTTGTTTAGTGACTTGCCTGGGCTAATTCTATAAAATCTATTTCTCTTGCAGTGTGCAGTTGTGATATGACTGCTGTTTTCCCCCCTTATTCTTATTTTCAACCTGGCATCCTAGGGATCATAACTAGTCAGCAGAGCTTATTGATCAGTGATTGGTCAGAGATTGTGCTTTTGCCCCCTGAGCTAGTAACCATTCCACCCTTTGTTATTGAATCTGTGTGTGGCTTGGTGACTGCTTTCAAAGTGTAGAGACCTTGCAAGTATGTTCCATACTCAGCCAAGGACTGGAAGCTCACAAGTACCCTCTCTGGATGCCCTAAGAAGGTGCCTATGCAGTCTTGCCTATCCATGCAGCTTTTTGGAGCACTAAGGGTGAGTATGATCTTAGCAAGACCCTATTTGACTGTCTCTTTTCCTGGATCTCCCTTTTAAATTTATGGCTGGTCTGCCATTTTATTTGCCTATACTAGTCTTATGGAACTGTTAACCTTCTAGCCAGTATGATATTTATTTTCAATAATACTTCCAGACATAGATTTCTCCATACTCTGTTCCAAATAAAGTCATCCCTCTTAGTCAGGGCCTCAGATTTGCCTCTGTCTACAGTTTCCCATGCCCTCTCCTCTCCTCCTACCCTGGGGAGGGTTTGAGCTATAAGGACATATAGGACCTACTGTTCTTCATGTCTTACTTATTCTTCCCAGAGTCAATCCTCTGTGCTACAGATCTGGAGTTGTAGCAGGAATGTAGAATGGAGAGCTACCAGCTTTCATGTGCCACCCTATCTGGAATGGGAACTCTATACTATGGAACCAGAGCTGAACAAGGATGGGAGCTGCTGGTTTCCATGGGCTGCCCTACCTACCCAGAATAGACCTTCCACAATACAGAGCTGATAGGGATGTCACAGGTTCCCATTGTTCTTACAGAGATTCAGTAGATTTTCTTGAATAAATGCTTCTCTATTTATTGTTGTTTTTGCCAGTTTTCTCCAATTTTGGCACTGTTTTTATAGGGAAAGGATTTGTTAAACTTTTTATGCAGCCACTCTTGAAGTCCCAACTCCTATCCCATGATGTTTTGACAAGGATAGCTGAATACTTCCCTTTCTGTGAAAGCATCAGATTCATGGAATTTGGGGGGAAATCATCTAAGTTCATATGGTAACTAAATCCCTTTGGTTGTATTCCTTGATGAGGCACACTGTTTGAAACCTTTACCAAGGTGGATGAATGATTTTTGTCACACCCTATGGGGCCACAAGCAATTTTCTGACTCTCTGTCACAAGTGTTTGATAGAATGGATAGAATTTGTGCATCTCTAGCTTATTGAAGGTTGACAATGTGATAACAAAAGACTGTTCACATCCTTCTATGGAGCCTGGCTACACTCTCTTGATCTTTGTATACACATCTCACCAGGTCCAGTGAGCATACACCCAGGTCATCTGTGGCCTGATTTCCTGCATCTTTTTTTCTTTCTACTTGCTTAGATTAATAACTCCAGTACCTTTGGTTCAGCAGGTATCACACAATAGATATTTCTATGGATCGTTTATGCCTCTGCCTCTCTTGTTGGACTTGCAGAGCCTCTTATCTGGGAGAGTACTTGATGTATTATTGAAGTGGTATATTTGTAATAGTAATAACTAAATATTATTTAAAATGATATCTATAATTAAGTGCTAACTATGACCCAGGAACTGTTTGAAACCCACATTTATTAACTCACTGAAGACTCACAACAACACTATGAGGAATATATTATTTTTATCTCCATTATGAACATGAGGAAGCTGGGACACAGAGCATGTAAGTAATCTTTCAATAAACCTTTGCTAAACTATGTCTGCTAAGAGAATAGTTTGGGGAAAAAAGTCAGTTGTAGAAAAGGCAGCCAAGCCACCTCAAGTCTCTGATATAATAAAACCCAAAGATGCAAGGGAGACAATGGAGTTTTCTGATCTTGCTCTGATGTTGGTGAAACAATGATTTTGTGGCTCTAAAGCTTTGAAGCATCACCATCTCTCACCTGTGGCAGTCTGTGGCTTAGTTACTTTATCCAGAGGCTTTGGGGTGCTAATGGAGGTAGAGGTTTGAAGTTATCCCCTGCTGCTCCCTCCAGAATTGTCAGGGCAACCTCCTGAGGATGGGCTGCTCTGGTCACAGACCAGCTCCTTAGAAGGGGCACATGTGCTCTCAGGCCTGCACATGTCATTTAAACTTTCTCCTTGGTGGTGGAGCAGCTATATATTTTTGAGACTGCAGTTTTTTTCTTCTTTCTTTTTTTAAAGTTAAAGCTAAAAAACGGTGACTATCTTGGAGTCCTCTCTCTTATAATTTCTAGTTTTTTGAAAAAAAGCATGGGTAAAAAGAGTTGAGCCTCAGTCAGACAAGCCTAAACGAGACACATGGAGAGATGCAGGGGGAGACACACCAGTGTGATCATTGTGCATCCTGGGTCAGAGCCCTGATATGCTCACATTCTATAATTCACTTTATACATGATATACATTGCCTTTGCCATGGAAACCCCACAGTTTTCCCTATTCTCAAGTAATAATGTGGAAGAACAGGCATAAAAGCATTGCTCTTTCCTTGTGGCTGTTACCATTTCATTGACTATTGTCCAAGTTCAGAGGGCACATAGCATCAGGGCCTTCATTCCGCCTTTTCACCTGGAGACCAGAGACCAAAATTCATGTGAAAGCTCAAGGATTTTCTTAGCAGTTAGTTGCTGCTACTTACTCCATCACAGAAAGAAAAACTGGAAGGGCTTTTACCCTTTGGGGTTACAGTTAGTTTTTGGACAAGGGCAATTGCAACAATGAAATGGCTGAGTCAGGGAACTATTTCTTTTCTTTAAGATAAAAACACTATGGAGTAGTGTAATTTGCGACCTAGAGCTTTCCTTCCCACTTCAGACTCCCCCTCCCCCTGCAAGCCCTCTTACTGAAATAACTGTCCCATATTTCCAACTCTCTCCTCTCAAAACCCCTTTTTTTTTTTGTTTAACTGAAGTCCTTTGTTTTATTTTATTAGGTTAAACCATATGATATTTGATCACTTATTACATGCAAAATGGTTCAAGTTGATCTAGTCAGAGCTTTTCTGTTGAGCAGGAGCGAGAGAAACATCACAGTGAATGAGAACCAGAAACAGTGTTACTTCTTGGAGGAGAGGCAGTGGGCCCAGAGGAAAGGGCAGACAGGGGTTACCAGGACTGTTCCCAGGTGTGGGCACTGAGGCTGGTGCACCAGTGCCTCAACTTCACCTTCAATTTGAGGAGAAGATGCTGGTTCGAGTGGGGAGGACAAATGCCAGGCTCCAAGGAATATCAGCTTCACCAATAAGTCATGAAACCCTACAATGTCAAAGAAGGTTGTTATGGTTAAAAAAAACAAAACAATTGTGTCTTCATCAGAGTTACAAAACATTGCCCATATGCACGTGCAAAGGAGCACTTTCAACTTGCAGTGTTTCCCTTGCTTGGGCAAAAGTTGAGCTTCAATGTTTTTTTCGCTCTCATGTTCTTTATAGTAGTTGCTTTCCTAGACTAGAAAGCTTTGCATTACCTCACATCTTTCTCTCAGGCTGAGCATGGCTATTACATTACTTGAATCAAAGTAACAACAAAACAAAACAAAGCAAAATGAAACAAAACAAAACCCCAAATAGCTCTGGCAGAACATGTAGGAACTAGCTGATTGGAGAATGAATGTAACATTTTAATCTGCTAAGGAATGGGTTCTAAATTGATTCATGCCAATGAATAACTAGGAAAGTGAAAATCACAATTTGAAATGGTGGACCTTTGCTTTTCTTCCTTAGCGTCAAATTAAAGTGTGATTCATGTTCATGTTGGTTGCAGCATAGGACACAGGTATTAGTATTTAGTTATCTAGATGTCACTAATTGAAAGACTGCTTTTGATTTTGTAACTTCTCCAGCAACCAATACGCTAAAAAGGGTAGACCCTCTTCTCCTTGTTCTCCATGAAATTTGCACCACATAGCATTAGAAATCAGAGAAGGTATTCAATTCTTGGGCAGTGTTCTGAAGGAGACCAAAAGTTTTGCCTTTGGGGATATTAATTGTTTTGATTGATTTTTAAGCTGATTATTAAGAAAAGACTCAGAACATTTGGCCCTACACATTTCCTGCCTAAGAGATTAAGAGGTAAAACTCCCTTCAGGAAGAGAACCTTAGCATAATCACATTAGCATTAGACAGGAAAACTGCAAGCAGGAGCCTGTTTACTAGGTCATCTCCAAACCCTCCTCATTGTTTCTCAGTTGTTTAGCAAAAAATTTACCTGCCCTGTGTTTTGCTCTTTCTTAACCACCTGTGAATTGCCTACTTCCTTTGAAATCTCCTACCCCTCTTTCTCCTTTCTCTAAAATGACATATATACCAAATTTTTCCTGTCTTTGGAGTTTTCATGTTTATATGAATTTTCCATGCACATGTATTAAAATTTTGATTTTCTCCAGTTAATCTGTCATTGTTAATTTCATTATAAGTCCAACTGGAAGAACTTAAAAGATAGGAAGACAACTATAATTTTTAGAGCCCCTTAAGTTTCTATTAACCCCTATGCCCAAGGCCTCTCTGCAATATCACAGAAGACTGACCTTCGTCTGTTTCTGGCTCTTTGTATGCAAATCACAAATCATCCAGTACATTAGTTATCCAATCCTGATTCCAATTCTGCTTTTGAAAACCATGCATTGCTTGAACCCAGTCTCCCAGAGCACTCCTGAAAAGAATGGATAACCCAATGCTCTGTACTCATCTCCTGTAAGTATTCTTATCACCTGATGAGTAGTAGTAGTGTTTTATGTAGTAGTTTATTGCACGACTAATCTCTCCATTGATTAATTAGCCAGTTTCATCTTCCAGAAAACAGATATAATTATGCTACTTTGTAAAGTTGTTGCAATGAGAATTAAGATTAGACTAATTAAAGAGCCTGAAACAGGGGTTGACACATAACAGATGCTCAATAAATGTTTATTATCAACTTAAAAAAAGGGAAACCCATCAATTTAAAGCATTTACTTTGTGATAACATTCAAAAACTGAAATTCTGTGAAATTTGATTTTACTTTGCTGCTTGTTCACTAACCAACTCAGGACTTGGACACCACATGTCAGCCCTCCTGGGCCCCAAGCTCAAGCCTTGCAGCCTCATATTCCCCCACTGGGGGCCTCCTCATGTCTTTCATCAGCTCTCCTGCAGAGCTATTCTCAGTGACTGAGACCAGCAGCTGCAGCATTACCTAGGAAGTGGTTAGAAATGCAAATTCTTGGGTCACATACAGACCTCTTGAGTCAGACATCCTGAGGTTGGGGCCCAGCGGGTTTTGACAAGCTCTGCAGATGACTCTGATGAACTAAGTGCGAGACCCACAGATTTCAAATGTGGGCCATGGAGGGAGGGAAGGGTAAGGGGCCAGTTTTGGCTTCTTTCCTCTGGGGGTCCTTTTCCCTTCCTTATATCGAGATAAAAAAAGAGAAAAAAATCCCCTTGTTATTGCTAGCAGAAGCTGTCAGGAAATACCTTTCATCCAGCCCCTCTGTTCCCAAATGTTTTCTTTCTCCTCCGGGGACTTTGAATTACAGCTTCAGTGGGTTCCCTTGCTGCTATGTTCTGGGCACGAGCAGTCGGCCTCTGGATGTTGCACTTTAGGAAAGAATAACTTCTCATCTTCCTCCCCTTGTTATGATCAGAGTCAGGCATATTTCCCCTCAAAGGCTTAACTTCCCTGCTGTGTCATTATGCCTGGACCTGTCCTTTTCCTCATTGGTTTTTAGAGTCCTAGCCTAAAGAAGGTAGAAAAAATGGAGTGACTGGAAAAGGAGGAGAGGGCTGAGTAGCAAAATGTAACTACCCTGGGTTTGGGTGTTAAACAGTGAATAATAATTTTCAGTCCAACTTGTCCTGGATTTTCTTTCAAGTTGTTTCATCTGAAGCACATTTGAAGCCCTACCCAACTTCTAGACAACACTCCTTCATAGCCTCTTTAGTAATCCCTTTATTGCTGAGAAGATGAAATCAGAAAATATAAACACACCTGAAAACATTAGGTATTCCTATGAGGGGAATAAAAAAGGCTGCATATGATTTTTTCCCCAAAGTAAAGGTTTTATTCCAATCAAAATAAACAAATAACCCCTCCACACACAAAACAAGTAATGAACAAAAAATGAAAAAAGTTGCTTTTCTCCAGCACACTTCAGTGTCACTTACAACTCAATAATCATAGCAAATGTCTACTTTCCTAGTAAGTGATTCCATTTAAATATCTCAGTGAATGGTGATAAGGAATAAAAACTGGATGTGTAAAACATCTTAAGAAATATGTATTTTTTTCAGTATTTATTTTTAAAAGCTCTTTATTATGGAGAATTGCAGACATAAAAAAGCGGATAGAATTATTTGCTGAAAACATCACTCAGCTTCAACAACTATTTGTTCATGGACAATCTTGTTCCACTTATGTCCTTATCCACTTCCCTCTTCCTATATTTTTTTAAGCAAATCTCAAATGTCGTATTATTTCATCCACCACTACTTCAGTGTGTACCTCTAAAAGGTAAGAATTCTCTCTATATATATGTATATATACATATATATGTATATATGTATGTATGTGTGTATGTATATATATATATATATCCAAATATATATATATCCAAATATATATATATACATGTATGTGTGTGTGTGTGTGTGTGTGTGTGTGTGTGTGTGTGTGTGTGTGTGTGTGTATATATATATATATATATATATATATATATCCAAATAGAGGTCCACAAATCTCAATTGGTTATTCAACTTTTAGGCCTCTTTAAATCTATGAATTTCCCTCGTAATTGATTTTTCATTTAACATGGTCTCTTGTTCTCTGTATTTCCTGTAAAATGTTTTTGAACTGGCCTTGATTATATTCAGTGTTGATTTTTATGTGGTATTGTGCATAGTATATTTCGCAAATATTAAGGATTACAGGCTTATTCTTTTGAATTACCTGAATCATCATTTATCTTCATTACAGTAGATTCTCAAGAATTTGTAGTATCTCCCAATATATTTTAAATCAATTTAAATTCTTCATACATTTGTGATATTTTTTTTCTGTGAAGAATTCTGTGTGGGGTGGGAGAGCCATCAAGCTCTCAACCAGGCCAAAGCCTCTTTTAGTAAACAATTAAGGTCTTTGCTCACTAATTTTTAAAATTTGCAAATGGCTCTGGAAAACTTTTCCAGAGGTAAAATTTGGCATAAGTCAAACAAACTAAAATTCATGTAATTTTAATTAGGGTTCAAATTCAGAATGTCTGCAAGTATTCCTAATAGCAATAAGATGTTCATCTATAACAATAATTTTATTTTCTATATAATGTTTTCTACAGCCTCAATTCCTATATTTAAAATTGGATGATCTCTGAGAATACCACCCAAATATACTATTGACTAATTGTAGATGAGTGCTTTCTAAAGGCTTTATCTTCCTAAAAGATTAACCTGAAATAAAAAATAGCTAGTTCAAATTATGCTTGTAAATGAATATGTGTTCATGTTACCAGGTCACAAGAGAAGAAAATAAAATACTAATAATGTTTGGTCATATAAGGCAAACACCTATCTTAAGGCTGATTTAAATTTCTATTAAATTCAAAGGTGAGCTTGGAAAAACATTTTCCCAATTGTATTAGTTTTCTATGGCTGCTGTAGCAAGTTACGGTAAATTTAGTGGCTTAAAAAAACTTACATTTATTATCTTACAGTTCTGGAAGTCAGAAATCTAATATAGGTCTCACTGGGCTGCATTCTTTCTAAAGGCTCTAGGAAAGAATCCATTTCCTTGCTTTTTCTAACTTCTAGGGGCCACCTGCATTCCTTGCCTCTGGGTCCCCTTTCTACATCTTCAAAGACAGCACCAGCAGGTCAAATCCTCTATTTGCATCCTCTAATCTCTTCTGCCTCCCTCTTTCACTTTTAAGGACCTTTGTGATTACATTGAACTCACCCAGATAATCCAGAATAATCTCCCTATTTTAAGATTGGCTGATTAGCAACCCTAATTCCAACTGCAACCTTAATTCCCTTTGCCAAGTAACATATTCACAGATTGGGGATCAGGGTGTGAACATCTTTGGGGGCTATTATTCTTTCTACTCTGTCTCACAAGTAATGTTTGAGATTTTTCTAGATTTAATAAAACCAAATAGCTGGGTTAAAATTTTGGACTTATTTGTTTTTGTGATGTGTCTCATAGTCTCTTGAGTATAACAAGATATAAATAAGTAACCAAATAAAATGCTGTTTTGACATTAAAGATAAACAAATAATTATCCTAGTTTGTACTAAATAAAAATATACTGCATCTTCGTTTCTGTTTATTGCCTTTTCTTCCCCCCAAAAAAACCTTAAAGTTAAATAGATCTCTCTGAATTTCCAATTTAAAACACATTCTTTAGCAGATGTTTTCGTTGTCTTTAGTTTTCAGAAATTTGACTTTAATATATAAGGGTATACATATGGGTTTATTCTTTTTGGGTTTTTCTCAGCTTCTTGAATCTGTAGGTTTATGTTTTTCACCAAATTTGAGAGATTTTCAGCCATTATTTCTTTGAATTTTTTTTCAGCCCACATCTTTTTTTCTTCTGGGATTCAGACGACATGAAAGCTCCTTGGTTATTTTCTTTTTTAATTTTATGTTTTATTTTAATTTTATGTTAGTTTCAGGTATGCAGCACAATGGTTAGACATTTATATAATTTATGAAGTGATCCCCCTGATTACTCTAGTACCCACCTGGCTCTATACATAACCATTATAATATTATTTGACTATATTCCCTAGACTGTACTCCACATCCCTGTGACTGTTTTGTAATTACTAATTTGTACTTCCTAATCCTGTCACCTTTTTTACCTTTTGTATTTCCAACATCCTGCCAGATCTAGCAATCACCAGTTTGTTCTCTGTACCTATGAGTCTACTTTTGTTTTGTTTATTTTGTTTTTTATATTCCACATGTAAATTAAATCATATGGTATGTATCTTTCTCTGTCTGACTTATTTCACTCAGCGTAATACTCTCTACGTCCATCCATGATGTTGCAAATGGTAAGATTCCATTTCTTTATGGCTGAGTATTATTCCATTGTATATATGTACCACTTCTTTATCTAATTGTCGATTTATGGGCTCTTAGGCTGCTTCCATATCTTGGTTATTGTAAATAGAGCTGCAGTGAACATAGGGTTGTATATATCTTTTTGAATTGGTGTTTTGGTTCTCTTCGGATATATACTCACAGGTGGAATTGCTGAGTCATAAGATAGTTCTATTTTTAATTTTTTGAGGAGATGTGAAACTGTTTTCCATAGTGGCTGCACCAATTTGCAATCCTACCAACAGTGTATGAGAGTTCCCTTTTCTCCTCATCCTCGCCCATACTTGTTTTTTTTTTAAAAAAGTTAATTTTATTATTAGTTTCAAGTACACAGTTGGTTAGACATTTACACAGTTGTTGTTTTTTGATTTATTGATGATAGCCATCCTAACAGGTGTGAGGTGATATCTCATTGTGGTTTTAATTTGCATTTCTCTGATGGTTAGTGACGTTGAGCATATTTTCATGTCTATTAGCCATCTGTATGTCCTCTTTGGAGAAATACCAATTCATGTCTTCTGCCCATTTTTTAATTAAATTGTTTTGTGTTGAGTTGTATGAGTTCTTTAAAAATTTTGAATATTAACCCCTTATCAGATATATCATCTCCCCTTTAGTAGGTTGTCTTTCTGTTTTGTTGTTTGTTTCCTTTGCTATGCAAAAACTTTTTAATTTGATGTAGTCCATTTGTTTATTTTTTCTTGTTTTTCTTGCCTGAGGAGACATAGAAAAAAATATTGCTAAGAGCAATGTTAGAGTTTACTGCCTATATTTTCTTCTAGGATTTGTATGGTTTTCGGCCTTATATTTAAGTCTTTATTCCATTTTGAGTTTATTCTTGTATGTGGTGTAAGAAGGTGGTCCAGTTTTATTTTTTTTTGCATGTATCTGTCCAGTTTTCCCAGCACCATTTATTGAACAGAATGTCTTTACCCCATTGTATATTCTTGCCTCCTTTGTCATAGATTAAATGAGCATATAGGCATGGGTTTATTTCTGGGCTTTTAATTTTTTTTCATTGATCTATGTGTCTGTTTTCATGCCAATATAATGCTGTTTTGATTACTATAGTTTTGTATTATAGTTTGATATTGGGTAGTGTGCTACTTTAATCTTTTCTCTTTCTCAAGATTGCTGTGGCTATTTGGCATCTTTTATGGTTCTATATAATTTTTTGAATTATTTGTTTTGGTTCTCTGAAAAATGCCATTGGTATTTTGATCTTTTGTTATTTTCACACAGGTCAATAAGGTTCTGTTCGCTCTCTTTTTTCCAATCTATTTTCTCTATGTCATTCAGATTTGGTAATTTCTTTTGATTTATCTTAATGTTTACTGATTATTTCCTCTGTCATCTCCATTTTGCTATTGAGCCCTTCTGATGAGTTTTTAATTTTGGTTAATGTATTTTTCAGTTAAAAAATTTTTGTTAGTTTTTCTTTATATGTTTTATTTATTTGCTGAGAGTTTCTATTATTTTGTTGGTTTCAAAATGTCATGAATTCTTTATTAAGCATTTTAATGATAGTTGTTTTGTAGATATGAGAGGGTTTTCTACATATACAATCATGTCTTTTGGGAATAAAGGCAATTTTATTTCTTCCTTTCTAATTTGTATGCTTTTTATTTCTTTTCCTTGCCATATTGCCCTAACTAGTATTTAAACTACAATTTTCAGTAGAAATTGTGAGAGGAGACATCCTTCCCCTTATTTCTGATCTTAGGGAGAAAGCATTCACTCTCTCATTATTAATTATAATGTTAACTATAGATTTTTTGTATATAGCCTTTATTTGGTTAAGGATATTTCCTCCTGTTCCTAGATTGCTAAGAGTTTTATCATGAATGAATATTGAATTTTGTTGAAAGGTTTTCCTGTACCTATTAATATGATAATATAGTTTTTCTTTTAATGTGTTTTAAATGTTTTATATGTTAAATATGTTTAACATATTTTATGTTTACATGTTTATTATGTTTGATATGCTTTTATGTATTAATATGTTTTTATATGTTTAATATGTTTTTAATAGTGATCTTGTGTTCCTGGTATGAACCCCACTTGGTCTTGATATATTATTCTTTTCATATTCATAGCTGGACTTGATTTGCTAATATTTTGTTAAAGATTTTTGCATCTACGTTCATGAAGGATATTGGTCTGTAGTTTTATTGTAATATCAGAGTATGCTTTTGATATTAGGATAATGCTAACCTCATAAAATGAGTTGAGAAATGTTCTCTCTTCTTCTATTTTCTATGAGATATTGTATGGCATTGATATAGTTTCTAATCTAAATGTTTGTTAGAATTTACCAATATGTTTGTTAGAATTTACCAATAACCATATGGGCTAGGGGTTGTTTTAAGAAGAAGGTTTTAAACTATCAATTCAATTTCAGCAGATATTGGGCTATATAGGTGTTCTTTTTCTCCTTAAATGATATTTGGTAGTTAGTGTCTTTCATCAAAGTTATTCAGTTTATGGTCAAGTGATGTTCATATTATTCCTTTATTAACCTCTTAGTGTAATCTACTGTGATAAGTCCTCTTTTATTCCTGATATTGATCATGTGTGCCTTCTTTTTTATTTTCTTGAATAGGCTGGGTAAAGGTTTATAAATTTTATTGATCTTAACTAAGAGCTAGCTTTTGGTTTTATTAATTTCTCTCTCTCTCTCTTTAATTTCTTTGGTTTTTGCTCTAATTTTTATTATTTTATTTCTTTTGTTTGCTTTGGGTTTAATTTGCTCTTCTTTCTCTAGGTTCCCAAAGTCTAAGCTTAAGTTATAAATTTTAGATATTTCTTTTTTTTCTAACATTTTCATTTAATGCTATGCTATAAGTTTTACTTTAAGCACAATTTTATCATTATACACTTTATACACTTTAAAAAATTGTAGTATGTTGTATATAACATAAAAGTTACAATTTTAATGATTTTTGAGTGTGTAATTCAGTGACATTAAGTACATTCACAATGTTGTACATCCATTGCCACTATCATTTTTTCAGAACTGGTTACCCCAGCTCTTGGTTACTTCTACTTTTTGTTTCTATGAATTTGTCTGTTCCATGTACCTCAGGTAAGCATTTACAGTATTAGTCATTTTATGTCTGGCTTCTCTCACTTAGCATAAAGTTTTCAATGTTCATCCATATCATAGCACCATAAATTTTTATATATTCCATTTTTATTTTCATTTTAGTTTAAAATGTTTACAAAATTTTTATAATATACTTTTTTTGACCCATGGGTCACTTAGAAGCGTATTGTTTAATTGATATATATTTGGTGATTTTCCAGTTATCTTTCTATTTTTGATTTCTAGTTTAATTTTATTATGGTCTGATAATGTACTTTTATTATTTCTATTCTTTTTATTTTGTTAAGATTTGCTATATGTCCCTGAATATGGTCTATCTTGGTGAATAGTCCATGTGCACTTGGGAAGAATGTGTATTTCACTCCTGTTGGATGGAGTGTTTCATAAATCTCAAGCTGGTCAAGTTGTTTGATTGTGCTATCCAGATCATCTATAACCTTACTGATTTTCTGTCAGCTTGTTCTATCAATTACTGAGAGAAGTCTTGAAACCTCCAACTATAATCGTGGATTTGTGTGTTGCTTCTTTCAGATCTATCAATTTTTGATACTCCATTGTTAGTATGTTTAGGAACTCATCTTCATTTTCAAAATCTGATTCTTTTTTGACACCTGCGTATAGTGGTTAAAAATCTGTAGGATATCTCAACTGTGAAGGTTCCCCAGGAGGTGTGAGAGGTCCCAGGCCCATACCAGACATCCAAGCCCAGGGTTCCAGTACAGGGAAAAGAAGGTCTCACAAAATCTGGATGTGAAAATCAGCAAAGACTGTGGCTGAGTGAGCCTAAGGGCTGAGGGAGTTCCAGGCATGGAACTCTTAAAGGGCCAGTGCATGGACTTACTCACTGATGAATTCTCTCTGAGCTTCAGTGCTGGGGCAGCAGCTGAAAAGGTGCCAGGAAAATAAAGGAATTGTCTAGCTTCATGGTGAGGGCTGGAGGGACAGCTTTCTCCCAGACACAAGTGCTGACAGAATCTATTGTTGTTGTTGAGCACTCCCCCTATCCAGCATGCAGACACAGGTAGCCTCTATATCTGAGTCTCTATCAACCTAGCTAACACTGATTGCCTTGCCCTGGTGAGTCCCTGAGATCCCCATCCCACACAGATCGCGGGCCCATCCAATTTGCTTCCAGTGGATTTTCTATACAAATGGCCTGTCTTGGCTCATGCTGCAGACTTTCCTAAAATCTCTCAAAGGTTCGAAGAACCTAAACAAGTAGCATCTGGCCTCAGATGTTCCATACCTCTTGCTGAGTAGTCTCCAGCTCAGCACTAGCAGTAGCCGGACTCAGTTCCCTGTTTGACCTCTTGAGGCACATCCAAGCACAGCATGGGTGGCAGCCATCTGAGAATTTCTTGATGGCTCATGCCTCGTGGCCTTACAGGTTGTAGCTGAACTTGGCCTGCAGCGGGGCCCTCCCAGGAGGCCCCAGCCTGCATGCTCAGTGGCCAGCTTTGGTCTGACCTGGAGTACCACCTGGGGCCACATCTTAGGATGACATACAAAAGGCAGTCTGAGAAGGCACCAGAGCCCTGCTAAAGTGAATCCTGCACCATAGGATAAGCTGTATGTTGGTATGCTTGATGTTGTCCCACTGTGGTCATGGGTCAGTCCTCACAACCAATTAGTTTGAGGGTCAATCCCTCTCACTGATATGAAAACAGCAACCAAAGCTCAACTTTTACAGTAAAGAACACACATCCCAGACAATTGTCAACCTGGAGCTACTGGCTCAGGTTACCAGGGAGACTGCTTCACTGGGTCCCACAGGACAGCTACTACATAAAGCCGCTCTACTAAGACCAGAAAATATAGCATTCCTACTTAATATAGAGAAACAAATGCAAGAAAGCAGCTAAAATGGGGAGACAAAGAAATATGTCCCAATGAAAGAACAGAACAAAGCTCCACCCTCCTGGTTATAAGAATGCTCAATGAACTTAGGGGAAGAATAGATGATCTCAGTGAGAACTTCAAGAAACAAATAGTAAGCATAAAAAAAGACATATAAACCATAAAAAAAGAACCAGGAAGAAAATGAAGAATATAATAACTGAAATGAAGAATACACTAGAAGGAATTGACAGTATATTAGATGAAGCAGAGGACTGAATCAGCATTTTAGAAGATAAGGTAGCAGAAAACACCCAATCAAAACAAGAACAAGAAAAAAGGACTCAAGAAAATGAGGATAGTTTAAGGAACCTCTGAGACAACATCAAGTGTACCAATGTTTGTAATAAGAGTACCAGAAGAAGACAACAAAAAATTGAAAACCTATTTGAAGAAATAATGATGGAAAACTTTGCTAACTTGGTAAAAGAAATAGACATACAAGCTCAGGAAGAGCAGAGAGTCCCAAACAAGATGAACCTGAAGAGGCCTACACCAAGACACATCATAATTAAAATGCTAAAAGTTAAAAACAGAGAGAATCTTAAGAGCAGCAAGAGAAAAGTAGTTAGTTACCTACAAAGGAGCTCCCACAGAATTGTCAGTTGATTTCTCAACAGAAACTTTGCAGGCCAAAAGGAAATGGCACAAAATATTCAAAGTCATGAGAACAAAGGACCTACAACCAAGATTACTCTACCCAGCAGAACTGTTATTTAGAATCCAAGGACAGATAAAGAGTTTCCTAGACAAGAAAAAGCTAAAGGAATTCATCACAACTAAGCCAGCTAACATTACAGAAAATGTTAGAGGGACTTCTGAAAAAGAAGAAGAAAAAAGGAAAAAAAAGATTAAAAATATGAATACTAAAATGGCAATAACTGTATATCTGTCAGCAATTACTTTGAATATATATATATATATATATATATATATATATATATATATATATATTTGCTCCAATCAAAAGATGGGATGGCTGAATGAATAAGAAAACAAAACCCTTATATATGCTGCTTACAAGAGACTCACTTCAGTGAGTCTCAAAAAACACACATAGAGAGCATTTGAGATCTTGCTCCGTGGCATATGTTGTCAGTTTGGCTCAAATAAATTTTTATAAAATTAAAAAAAAACACACACACAGACTGAAGATAAAAGGATGGAAAAAGATGTTTCATGAAAATGGAAACAAACAAACAAATCTGGGGTAGCAATACTTATACCAGACAAAACAGACTTTAAAATAAAGGCTATAACAAGAGACAAAGAAGGACCAAGTAACACATATCTGGGTATTTATCTGAAGAAACCCAAAACACTACTTTGAAGGGACATGTGAATCTATATGTTCATTGCAGCATTATTTACAGTAGCCAAGATATGGAGGCATCCTGGGTGTTCATCAATGGATGAATGAACAAAGAAGTGGTACATATATACAGTGGATATTACTTAGCCATAAAAAAGAATGAAAATTTACCATCTGCAACAACATGAATGGACCTAGAGGGTATTGTGCTGAGTGGAGTAAGTCAACTTGAGAAAGACAAATGTTATATGATTTCACTTACAGGTGGAATCTAAAGAATGAAATAAGTAAACAAAACAGAAACAAATTCACAGATACAGAGAACATTTTGATGGTTTCCAGATTGTAGAGGCGTTGGGAGGGTGGGTGAAAAAGAGAAAGGGATTAAGAGGTACAAATTGTTAGTTACAAAATAGTTATGGGGATGTAAAATATTACAATTTATATAAATGTCTAATCACTATGTTGTACATTTGAAACTAATATAATCTCATGTCACTAATTGAAAAATTAAAAAATATCAATAAAAATGAAATACAAATTAGTAGTTACAAAATAGGCATGGGGTTATAAATTATAAAATATAGTCAATGATATTGTAATAACTACCTATGGTGCCAGATGGTTACTAGATTTATCAGACTGATCACTTTGTAAGTTATATAATTGTCTAATCATTATATTGTATACCTGAAACTAATAATGTATTGTTTGTCAACTGTAATTAAAAAATAAAAATTATTTAGCAAAAGAAAAGATAAAACCAAATAAAGATGTATGTAGACAAAAGCTAATTAATATTTTTTTGCAATGAGAATGCAACTGCAATTAATACTATGTACATATTTTAATATATTCGAATGTATTTATTTACCACATTTTACAGCTGATCAGATTAGAATTTCCTTTTTAATGCAAATTTAATTGTATCATATTTCACATACTAATTGGTTTCTGCTATAAGGGTAAGATATATATGAGCTAAAAAGTAAACACAAATACCAATGATTTTTTAATGTCAACTAAAAACAACATGTCAGAACAAAAAGTTAAAAATAATAAAATTTAATTATTTTTGAGTGATGTAGGGCATGACTAACTAAACTCATGGAAAAAATATTTTCTCTTAAACTAAAAGTAAAAACACAATATCTTAAACTTGTAGGTGCTTTGTCATTTTAGTAAAATATTTTGTTGTTTTACCAAGTAGTCCCTCTAGTATTAAAAGGAATCTAGAAACTAGCTCTCTAATGGAATTGTCACATGCACAGTTGGCTTTCCAGGTCTTTATCATGCAGCCAAAGCTAAATTTAGGTCTAGTAGAGCCAGTCCAGTGGTTAAGATTTGCCAAACTAAGACTTTTAAACATTTAAAGGTTCTAGCAACTGGTTTATGTCCCAGAAACGGGACACAGAGTGAGTAGCTTTTCTGGGGTCAGGGATATTGGACAGGTGGCAGACTTTCTGTGGTTGCATGTATGTATGTATGTATGTATGTATGTATGTATGTATGTATCTTCCACTGACTGCAATTAGCATCTGGAGATTACAAATCACTCACCATCTTTTCCCAACTTTTTTCACACGCATTGTATACCTTTTACAGATATGGCATAGCTATGTGGTTTGTCCTTAGCTTCAACTCTGCTGCAGCTCTGAGACCCAGAACAGGATTCAGAGTATAAGCTAAACCTCCCTCCAAGGAGGGTTCACAGTGAGTCTTCACAGCAGTGTCACTGAAGTTTGGAGAAGGGAATTCCAGTCACTGAGAAGGAAACATATCTGCTCTTCCATGCATTAAATTTGGCTATAAATTTTTTTCTAATTCCCCCATCAAGTGGTTGAGTTGGTCTTCCTTCCTCTTGAATCTGGCCTATGACTTGCTTTGACCAGTAGAATATAGTATAAGTCACACTATGCAATTGCTAAAGCTGGGCCTGCAACTTCTATTTTTGTATACTTGGAAGGCTCCCTCTTATAACCCATCTGCCATGTTATGAAAAGACTAAGATATATGGAAAGAACATGTATAAGATGTTCTAACTGATAGCCCCAGCTGAGCTCTCAGGTAGCAACCAGCATCAACTGCCACCAAATGAGTGAGACATTTTGGATGTTTTAGTCTCATCAAGTCTTCATATGTCTGCAGCTCCAGCAGACATTATGTGGATATACAACAAAAGATCAACCTTACCCAAAGAAAGGTTTGCTATTTATCCAACTTCATAGAAGTAACCTCTAAGGCCTTGGAATGCCCTATCTGACAAGAGTATCTTTTTTTATTTGGGGGCCATGGGCTATACCAGATAATTTTTGCTAATAATGTGATTTATGGTGGGGGTATTAGGTCATATGGTACCAGCTTGATCTCTGAGGGAGCTGGAGACAAAGGTCAACTGTGTGCAAGGTCAGCTATGCTTATGTGACTCAGCCTCAATAAAATCTCTGGATGCCAAGGCTCAGGTTAGTTTCTCTGGTTGGCAATATTCTGTGCATGTTGCTACACATCATTGCTGGGAGAAGTAAGTTCTCACTTGGAAAAGACAACAGGAAGCTCATGCCTGGTCTCTTCTGGACCCTGCCTTATGTGCCTCTTCTTTTTGCTGTTTTTAATCTGTATTATTTCACTGTAATAAACTGTAACTACAATAGCTTTTGTGAGTTCTATGAGTTCTTCTCATTGAGCCTGAGGGTAGCCTTGGGAGCCCCTAATGGAAGTGGAGGAGAAGCACTGCCCGGATGGGCCTAGCTAACCCACAGAATCGTGAGCAATAGTAAATGGATGTTTTCTTAAGCCATTACATTTTGAGGTGGTTTGGTATGCAACAATGAACAGCTAAAATACCTGTTTTTTTCTACTAGAGGATAAATTTTTGAGAGCCAAAATAACTGTATTTACCGTTCTTTCAGCATAGTACCTTATGCATTGCAGATATACACTAAACATTTGTTAAATTGTTAAATTGGAATAGTGAGAGACATCTTCCTGGACTAATTGAGATAGACTAAGTAAAATAGGAGACATGCAGAATAATCATATTATTTCCATCTGTATATAAAAGGAGGGAATCCACACACCTTTCATATGAAATCTAAAGATAATTGAATTTTTTTTTTAGGATTATTGTGCTAGTAATGATTTGTTCTTTCTTCTTTCGGGATAGCTGTACCATGGTGTAAAGAATACCGCTTAGACTATAACATTTAAAGTCCAAGTTCTGCCTTTTCTCATTACTTTTATGAACTTGGGAAAGTCTCTTCACCTTACCAAATCTCATCTTGAAGCAGAGATCATAATGGCAATCTTACAGGATTGTTGTGAGGTTTTAATGCATGCAAAAGTGGTTTGAGAAATGTAAAATGCTATGTAGGTATAAAGTATCACTGTGTGGAGACTTTGAATTGATGGTACTTGCTTACTTTTTATTACTTTTAGCTCTTCCAGCCTATCATCTGTCATAAATACTTTTAAATATGACTGGCATCTGAATAGCACATGGAATATGAACATTTGTAAAATAAAACAAAATGATATTCAAAAAGTATTTTCCCTCTATTTTTTCATCACCTCTTTACCATCACAAATTTATCTTATTTTTTCTCAGAAAAGAAATGAAGAAAAATAATCTGAAAAGGTGACACTGAAACAAGATTTCTTTTCTCTCAACATGTTATGTCTCCCTACCTCATTCTTTCACCACCCTTATCAACTTGTCTTTTAGTCTAACAAAGAGCAACTGCAAAGCATTGACAAGATGCTCTTTGTTATGCCCCAACATCCTTAGTGAACTCTGGGTCCTTCCTATTGAGTCATTTTGAATAGTGTCAGGTGGTGATGCCTCCTGTACCTTGGAACTACAAGACTATGAAAACCACTTTTGGGTTCTTCAGGTTCATACTTGCAGCTCAGAGAACAGAATCCAAAAGGGCTGCCAAAACCTTGCTGTGAACCTTCATAAAGATGATGTAATTCCCCAGAGTCTTCCCTAGTATGTTTGCTTTCATGCCATTTATAAAATATAGGTTGTCTTCCTAGGTCTCATAAGGGGCTAGCTACCCCTGAACTTACATACATATTTTCAACTTCAACAATTTTGAATATCTGTCAGTTTCTAACATGATAGAGTGAAAGATCAGAGCTGCAAGGAGCTTTAGAGATTGGAGCCCTGGACCAGAAATTGGTTGTCATAACCTGACCAGAGTTAAGGGCAAGGAGTAATGGCCTCTAATAGGAGCATGTAAGGTAGTTCTAAGAGTCCAGCCAGGAAGGGTTTAAACCAGAGCCTAGAGACAGAGTGTCAAGTTACAGGGATGGGGAGTCTGAGAAATAAAGTTAACCAAAGCAAGTTAAAATGCTAGTTGAGAAATCAAGATTGAAATGTATTTTGACAGCCTGAAAAAAAGAATAGTCAAAACAAAAAAAAGAGGCAATTTCCAGAAATAAATAAATTCTTCTCATAGATTCCAAAATCAACCATATAGTCACACAAGGGAAACCAGATTTAACAGAAATGCAGTAAAACACTTAGGTTTCAGCTGCCAGGAAGGTCAGAATGAGTCAATCACATGACATCGTTCCCTATAATGTGGATGCAGTCTCAGTATGCATGAATTAAGCCCCCCCCCAAAAAAGAGGGGATGGTGCCACCCTCCTCTGCTTAAACTGTGTGTAAATTGTATTCTGTTCTCAGTGCCATATTTTAAACTATATAGATAAATGAGAATCCATTTAGAAAAGGAATGTGATATGGTGGAAGATTTAGAAACCATTTCATGTGAGAAATAGTGAGTTAAACTGGGCTAGTTGCCAGGTAGAAGATAATTGGGGAAAAATATCAAGTGTTTTAAATTATTTGAGGCATTGTTATGTGAAAAAGAATTAGACCTATTTTTATGGGTATTGAGGATAGAATTTTGATAATTTGATAGAAGCCATAATGGGCAAATTAGGGCTCAGTAAAGGTGAGAACTTTATAGTGAAAGTTGTCCATACATGAAAAGGGATATGGTATAAAAGGAATACACTATTCATTGAAAAAGTTATCAAAAGGAGTCTGAATGGCTACCTACCAGGGATTCTGGAAAGTAGATTACTTCCCTGGGGGGAAGTTGAACCAAATGATCTTCAAGATTCCTATCATCGCTCAGGATTCATGATTCCCTGTGCTAGAGACATATAGACATTCAGAGATTTCTACTGGCATCCTAGTACTCTAGCTTGCCACATAATTATGCAGTGGGTCAACCAGTAAAATGGCCAGTGGATTCAGTGTCAGTATAGAATACCTGTATAACCCAAGCATAAGGTTCTGAACTTAGCTGTACTGTAAACTTCTTGAAGGCAAAGATACCATCTTACTTGCTTGCATAATAAGATGTTTGTCAAATGTTTGCAAAATGAATGAATGAACAAATGAATGCTGGGCCTTGTATTAGTCTCCTAGGTCTGCCATAACAAATTATGTCACACTTGGTGGCTTAAAACAATAAAATTTGTTCTTTCACAATTCTGAAGGCCGGAAGCCAAATCAAGGTGTCAGCAAAGCTGTACTCTCTTAGAGGTCTCTAGGTAAGAATTTATTTCTTGCCTCTTCTAGCTTCTGGTGGTTCCAGGAATTCCTTGGTTTATGGCTGCATCACTATGATCTCTGCTTCTGTGGGCATATTGCCTTCTCTTCTGTCTGCTTCTTCTATGTGTCTCCTTTGAGGATAGTTGTCATTAGATTTAGAGCTTACTTGGATAATCTAGGATAATCTCCTCCTCTCAAGATCCTTAACTCAATTACCTCTGAAAAGATCCTTTTTCTAATAAGGTCATATTCACAGGTTCCGGAGATTAAGACATGGATGTATTATTTTGGGGACCACCATTTAACTCACCACACTCATTTTTAATGGTCATTAAAGTTTTATCATTATAACCAATAGTGCTTGGCCTGTGAAGGCACTTTTTATATGCAAAGCAGAGTAATATTGAGAGATTCTCAACAGAGACAATGTGCTACTTAATAAACTAACTCTTAGAGTCAGACAGGTCTGAATTTGCTATCATTTTGTTACTTAGTAATTATGTATCTTTGGCTAAGGTATTGAACTTCATATTCCCCATCTCTAAAATAAGCATAGCAGTTCCTGTCTCATAGGTAAATGCAAATGTTCACTAAAACAATGCTTAAAAATTACTTAACATAAAGCCAGGCATATGTCTGACATTCTACAAGTGGTGAATATTATTAATTATTATGATCTTATTCTTTTTCCCTAGTTTCAGGCTGCTCAAGGTGCCAGCCTTTTATCTTTCCCAGGAAATTTAATTGAAATCAACATGTTTATCATGGATTTACTCTGCACATACAATCTCATATGTAATAACTGTAAAAGATAAATGAGACAGACACAGTCTCTGCTGTCACAGACCTTAGAGTATAATTGCATTAACAATTAATCAAACATGGAATTATAGTACAGCATTGTTATGACAATTGGGGAAATGTAGGAAATTTAGGTTATACATGACTCCCCTCCTATACCTTCTCCATAAGAGGCTGCTGATATTTTTAGACTACCTATTATTGTGCTGAGCATTCTATCTGTATTATCTCATTTATTCATTGTGATAAACCCAATGTATAGATGAGGAAGCTGAGTTTCAGTGAAAATAAGTAGTTTGCCTACTTTATACAGCTAATAAGTAGCAGACCTGGTATTTGAGTCCCAACTTGTCTGGCTTGGAAACCCATGCTTTTCCACATTACTTTGTTATGCTAGCTGGTAACATACATAAACATGTACATGTGTAGATGTGTACATATATTTACAAGTTAATAATCTAGAGAGGCTGAAACCATATGAGATGTTTAAATTATGCAAGATTTTTTTAAACAAACAACCCCAGCAGAATTTAAAACAAAAAGATAAAGAACTGAGGATGAAGAGAGTAAATGCCATTATTATTCATTGACATGAATAAATTGCTTTTATACTGTTGAGAAATGAAAGAATGAAACACCTTTACCTTTTTTACTAAGGTGAATAATAGCTATTTGTTTTACATTGACTTTCTTTTTATTTATTTATTTATTTTTTACAGAGTAGTGGATGAAATCTGGGTCCATATTTCAGAGAATCACTTTTCTGTTTCAGATATAGTGAATATTTTTTTAGGGATAAAAAGTTCCTTTCCATAATGGCTACACAAACCATTCAGAAAACTAACAGAGACCAACTGCTAATATTGGGATCTCATTCTAGTGGTAAAAGCTCTAGCAGGGTCTCTCTGTCTGTTGTTACACCAATGAGAAAAGCTGACTTTATTTTGAGGGTTCAGCCCATATGTTAGTCTATGATGCCTTTGAGAAGAAGGAGGAGGAAAAGATAAATAGAGTTTAGAACTGGGAGTGAAGAAACTTATAGACTCAAGTATTTGTAGTGAGGAAAATCCAAGTGTAGCCAAGTAAGATATTTAAAGAAAATGTTGGGATCCTGTTTTCTCCTTGGTTTTGGCAAAAAAGATTTCAAAGGTGTAAATAAATGACTGAATAAATACATGGAGAAAATATAAACCCAAACCTCTTTTCATAATGCTAGTGTATTTTCAAGTAATGGAAACTAATTTTAACATTACTTTAAATAATCCATAGTTAATAAAATTACAGATAACATTTACTTAGCACTTATTATATGTCAGGCAGCATGCTTTGTCGTGTATCATTTCAGTTATTTCAAGGGCACCCCAAAGTAGGCTAAAAATAATATGAGGAAACTAGAGCTTAGAAAGAGAATTTATACTACCCAAAGTCCAGCAACTTCTAAATGGTAGAGCTGGAACTTGAACTCAAGTAGTCAGACTTTAGAACTTGATTTCCAAGATGAATATGTTGGGGAATAAAGAAAAAAAGATTGAGTTAAAAACCTTTCTATCTTTCCTATCCAATGATACATGACCTTGGAAAAATGTTATATTTCTTTCTGGTATGCTAAAATAGAAATATGGTCTGGATCATAAATTTTTTTCTTGAAATGTATGGTTACATAAATTATTTTGGAACTGTTACTTCTCAGTACTCATCAACCATGTGAATAAATTTCTGAAATAGTTATTGGATTCATACCTTCCTGCTGGATTTTAAACACACTGATGCCAGGGCTGTGTCTGTTTTGTCCTTCTTTGTATTTCCAGTATTAGCAGTTACTGTACAGAGCAGTTACTGAGGAATTTTTATTGATTAAATAAACTATCTACTCCTTTATTTCTCTCTGTTAATGGGGGAAAAATCCCAAGAGTTGCTGAGGAATGTAATTCATCTTAAATTGATTGATTTCTAAAACAATGGTGCCCTGTCCTGATAGCTCTTTACACTTGTAATGCCTAATTATTCAGGAGCCAACATTTGTTAGCTGCCTTATTTTAGGCAGAATACAACTCTTAGATGTGAATTATATTTTCATATTCATAGGGTTCAGAAATGTACCTTTCGAAGCATTCACGGGGGTGGTGTTTTAAATGTACTTTTTAAAAAGCTACACTCAAAGGAACTCATTTGGATTTTTCTTTTGGCTGACAAACTTTTCCGAGGTATGGCTGAGATTCTAACCAATCTACCCTTCTGGTAACGTATGAGGAGATACATTTGTATGCTCCTTCTTATCCCTTGGAACATTAGGAAAGGAGCTTAGGTTTGAACTTTCCACACTCTGCAGTTGCATAGCCTATAAAATGTTTTACCGACATTCATTCATAGTATACGAGATAGATTTCCTATAGTGCCTAGTCCAGTGCCTAGTACATACTAGGTGCTCAGTAAATGCTGGTTGGTTGACTAACTGAATGAATGAATGCATGAAGGGGTGGTTTTAATCAATTTGGTATAATTTGAAGAGACAGAAATGCACCCACTCTGCTTGCAAATGACTAAAATTCTCACATGCATCCATTTTTAGGCTAATGTTTTGGAAGGCAATTAGAATGCAAATATATTGCATGAGTTCTTAACCCATTATCTTGAATTAGTATTCCAAATTTTAGAGCTTTCCAAATTATAGTTAAAAATGAAGATTTAAGAAGATGGGATGCAGAACAGGTCCATTTTGATGAGGAGTGGGGGATGTGGGGAGGTGTAGAGAAGCTATGTATAGAATAGGAAACCAACAAGAGGGAGGGTACCATAATAAGATTGCAAATAGACAGGATAAGGAGTTTGTGGAAGCACCAAAAGTCACATTATGGCTTCTCATTCACCACCTGGGTCCACTCAGATTGTCATATGTGGCCAGCAGAACAGGACTACAGCCCAAAGGGAGAGGCTGCTATCCATGTCTTTAATACAAGTATTTTTGACTTGGTTAAAGTGTCATGTATATTTCTGTGGTAAATGTGAGACTGAATACTTGACAGCTCCAGCTCTCTCAGCCCTCTCAGCATGAGCTGAACATCTCCTATGTTAACCATGCTGCAAGATGGACTGTGATGATCCTTGCCTCTTGGTATTTATGTCTTTGTACAGACTCCTCTTGCACTGAATAGGACATTGTAATATGATGGTGTGTGACTTCTGAAGTCAGATCTTAAATGATAACACAGCTACCACTTTGGTCTCTTGGACAGCTTGTTCTAGAGGAAGTGAGCAACATTGCCATGAGAACACACATGCAGCCCTGTGGAGATGACAATGTAGAGAGAAACTAAGACCTCCCACCAACACCCAGCACCAACTCACACCAATGGCATATGAGTAAGTCCCCTTGGAAGTGAATGTTGCAGTCTCAGCCTTAAGATGACTGCAGCCCTGGCTGACATCTTGAGTGAAACTTCATGAGAATCTCTAAGCTAGAAGCACCTATCCAAGTCATCCACAGATTCTTAATGTACAGAAACTCTGCAAGATTATAAATGTTCATTGTTTTCAGTCACTAAGTCAGGAGTAATTTTTTTTACACAGACTTAGAAACTAATATATTTTTTTGTCTTAAAGTCTGCGATCATAATTGCTGTTATACTTACCAGTTTGTCAGATAGGTATGCAGTCTTCCCGATCTCTTTAAAGGTGGTGATTTGTTCTTTTTTTTAGCTTCATGTAAAGACATGAGAATATGGAGATGTAGAACAAAGACTCTAGAATCAGGCAGACATAAATTTGAGTACTGGTTGGGCCACTTGTATGACTTTGATCAAGTTATTTAATCTAACTCATAAATTTATTATGAACATTAAAGCAGTAAATGCATTTCAGGTGCTTAGGATAATGCATGGCTTATAGTAAGAACTCAATAAATGCCATAGCTATTATAGTTATTAGTTTTGTATAAAGATTTGTCTCTAAAGGCTTTGTTTGCCTTATGGGCAAGAAACACTAACCAATACTCCAAAGTAGCTGAAATGTGTTTTATACCTTAAGTGGATCATTTGGTTTCTGTTAGAATTATTAAATAAATTTATTGAGGTATAATTTTATACCATATTCACCCATGTTAAGTGTATTAAAAATCATGAATTTTGAGTTGTGCAACTATGACCATCATCCAGTTTTAGAATATTTTCAACACTCTGAAAAGAAATCTGGTACCTATTTGTAATCACTTCCCATTCTCACCTTTAGTGCCAGACAATCACTAATCTTTCTGTCTTTGTAGGTTTGTCTTTTCTGGGCATTTCATATAAAGAGAATGATACAATATGTGGCCTCTTATGTCTGGATTCTTTCTCATAACATCTTTCTGAGGTTTTTCCATGTTGTAGCATATATCAGTACTTTCATTTTACTGTTGAGTGAAATTCCATTGTTTGGATATACCCTCTTTTGTTTATCCATTCTCCCATTGATGGACACTTGGGTTGCTTCCATTTTTTAGCTTATATGGATTATGCTGCTATGAACATTAGTGTACAAGTTTTTCTGTGGATGTATGTTTTCATTTGGCTTGAGTAGATACCAAGGAGTGCAATTACTGTGCAATATAGTAAAGGTATGTTTAACGTTTTAAGAAATTCCCAATTTTCCAAAGTGGCTGCATCCTTTACATTTTCCCCAGCAATGTATGAGAGTTCTTATTTATCTATATCCCTGTCATCATTTCTTACTGTCTGTTTTTTGATTATAGTTATTCTAATGAATGTGAAATGGTATTTTACTGTGATTTTAATTTGCATTTTCCCAATGACTAATGAAGATGAGCATCTTTTAATGTGCTTGTTGGCTATTCTTTGGGGAAATATCTATTAAAATAATTTGCTGATTTTAATTGTTGTTTGTCTTATTATTGACATAAAATTTTTTGCATATTCTGAAAACAAATTTTTTATTGGATATGTAGTTTGAAAATATTTTTCCAGGCTGTGGCTAGTCTTTGATTTTTTTAATAGTTTAAAATTTTGATGAAGTCAATTTACCATTTTTTTTAAAGATCATGCTTTTGGGTTGTATCTAAGACATTTTTACAGAACCCAAGTTCTTGAAAATTTTTTTCTAATAGGTTTTATAGTTTTATCCCTGACATTTAAGTCTGCAATTCACTTTGAATTAATTTTTGTGTATAGTAATTAGATAAGGGTCTAAGTTCATCTTTTGACTTCTGTATGTACACGTGGGTGTACTAGTATGATTTGTTGAAAACACTATCCTTTCTCAATGAATTGCCATGGTACCTTTGTTAGGAATCATCTGACCATAAGTGTAAGAATGTAGTTTTGGACTCTCAGTTCCATTGACCTATATGTCTGTCCTTAATGCAGTACCATACTGTCTTGATTGTTATATCTTCATAGTAAGTTTTAAATTTTTTAACATGAAAATCTATCAAATATTCTTTAAAAATATTATTTTAGGCTTTTGGGTTTTCATGTCAATTTTTATTATTGTATCAATTTCTGAGTGGGGGGTGGAGAGAAAGGTAAAAGGCCCTCTGGAATTTTGATGGGGATTGCACTGAGTATGTTAATCAATTTTGGAAGAATTCCCATTTTAACAATATGGAATCTTCTAATCCATTAACATGGAATGTCTTTTCATTTATTTAGATTTTCTTTAATTTCCCTCAGCAGTGTTTTATAATTTTCAGTGAACTTGTCTTGCAATTCTTTTGTTAAACTTATTCCTACATTTTTATTCTATGACATTATGAATGTAATTGTTTTCTTAATTTTACTTTTGGATTATTCATTCCATATATATATATATATATATATATATATATATATATATATATATGTGTGTGTGTGTGTGTGTGTGTGTGTGTGTGTATATACACACATATACATATATATGTGTATATATATGTGTGTGTATATATATATATATATATATAGAGAGAGAGAGAGAGAGAGAGAGAGAGAGTTGAATTTCATATATTGGTATTGTATATTACAACCTTGCCGAACTTTTTTTATTAGTTCTAATAATGTTTTGGGAATTTCTTAAAATTTTCTACACATAGGACCATGTCATTTGCAAAACTTTACTTCTTACTTTTTAACCTGAATGCTTTCTGCTTCTTTTTCTTACATAATTGCACTGGTCAGGCCTCCAGTGTAATGTTGAATAGAAGTGGTGAGACAGACATCCTTTCCCTGTTCCTCACCTTAAGGGTAAAACATTTAGTCTTTCACCACGAAGTAAGATAGCTGTAGAGTTTCATAGATACCTTTTCTGAGCTTGAAGAAGTTCTGTTCTATTTCAAGTTTGTGGAGAGGTTCTTTTTATGATTAATGGTTATTAGATTTTGTAAAACGTCCATTCTATATCTGTTGAGATGATAACGTAGTATTTGCCCTTTATTCTTTTAATATGGTATGTCATGTTAGTTGGGTTTTGGCTTTAAAATGACCTTGCATTTTTAGGATAAATCCCACTTGTTTGTGGTGTTTAATCCTTTTTATATTTAGCTAGATTTGGTTTACTAATATTTTCTTGAGGATTATAGTGTTTAAATTCATGAAGGATGTTGGCTGGTAATTTTCTTTCCTTGTGATGTCTTTTTCTGGTTTTGGTATCATGATAATATTACCTCATGGAAAGAGTTGGAAATTATTCCCTCCTCTATTTTCTGGAAGAGGTTATGTAGAAGTGACATTATTTCATCTTTAAATGTTTGATGTAATTTACTATTAAATCCATCTAACCCTGGGTTTTGCTTTGAGGAAAGGTTTAAAATTACTAATTCTATTTCTCTGCTTGTTATAGGTCTATTCAGGTTTTCTATTTGTTGTTGAGTCAGTTTTATTAATTTGTATCTTTCTAGGTATTTGTACATTTTAAGCTATCTAATTTGTTGTCATGAAGTTGTTCATGATATTAACTTATAATTCTTCTGTGTTCTGTAAGGTCCCTGGTAATATCTCCTCTTTTTCATCCTACTTTAGATAATCTGTGCCCTCTCTTTTTTTCTTGGTCAATCTAGCTAAAGGTTTATCAGTTTTGTTGATATTTTCAAAGAATTAACTTTGGTTTAACTGATTTTTCTTTAGTTATTTTCTGTTTTGCATTTCATAGATTTCCATTCTAATCTATCATTTTCTTCTTTCTGCTTGCCTTGTGTTTTATTAGCTTTTTTTTTTGTGATTTGTAAGGTGAAAGCTTACTATATTGATTTGAGATATTTCTTCTTTTCTAATATAAGTGTTTATGGATATAAATTCCCCTCTTAGCATTGCTTTAGCTGCATCTCATACATTTTTATATGGTGTGATTTCATTTTCATTCAGCTCAAAAATACTTTCCCTTATAATTTCTTCTTTGACCCATGGGTAATTTAGAAAATTGACATTTAATTAGCAAATTTTGTGGGTTTCACAATTTTTCTTTTTTACATTTCTAATTTAATTCCATTGTGTTTTAGAGAGTATATGTAAATTATTTCAATTATTTTCAATTTCTTGGTTCTAGTTTTCGTGCTTAGACTATAGTTTATCCTACAGAAAGTTCTATGTATACTTGAAAAGAATGTGTATTATATTATTGTTTAGTGGAGTATTCCAGAGATACCAGTTAGGTCAAGTTATTTGATAGTGTTGTAGATACTAGGCACAGTAAGTCATACTTGTCCTTGCTGGTTTTCTGTCTAGTTATTTTATCAATTTATGGGGGTCAGATATTAAAGTTTCCAAATTTATTGTTGAATTGTATATTTCTCCATTTTTGTGTCATTTGTGTAGCCATACTTATGGCTCCCTAAAGATGCCTAACTCATAATCCCTAGAATATGCAAACATGTTATGTAACAAAGCAAAAGAAAATTAAGGTTGCAGATGGAATTAAGCTTGCAAATTAGCTGACTTTTACAATATCTGAAGTAGCTTTGAGTCTAAAATAAATCATCATTCCTTCCTGCCCACAAAACCACACAACCAACACCAAGTTAAAAAGTCATGTGCTGTCTTTATAGATTAAGAGAACAAGATCCATTATTCCTATTCATTATGTCAAAAAGCAACAGATTTGGACTTTTCTTCCGCTTTTCTGTAACATTACATAAACTACTTAATTTCATTGAGCTTCAATTTTGTATCTTTAAAATATTGTATACTTATTGCAAGACAATATATATTGAATATTTGTGCTTCTCAAATAGATGTTAAAGAAATAGAAGGTAATCTAAAACTCATTTTATTCAGAGAAAAGTGGTGTGTTTAAAAACATTCACTGCTTGGGCACTGGGAGGCAGCAACACTTTTTCACAAAAATGCCAAGGGTAAAACATAGAGAAAAGCTTGATATTGCTTTTATCTCACAACAAATGGTATTCGCAATCAATTCTGGTTTTACTTCACATTTTGTACATTTAGTTCCGAGGGAGAACTGCCTCACAGTCTTCTGAAAAGCTTTTTGCTGCCATGGTGAAGCAGAAACTTCTTCCCCACCCAATCTCTTCATCATTTGACTTGAAAATTTGAGATGATAATAGCTCAGCTTTGTTTCTGTGACTTTAATACAGAGAGTGAGCCACTCAGAGATCCAACTACCACTGCCTCTTCTGAAAGCCCTCTGTATGTTCATAATTTGGACTTGCTACTGTCAGCCTGTTCTCCAGCATCTTCCCCACCTCTTCCCACCCCTGCTAACACACACCCACTCTAACCATTTACACCCACACAATGATTCCAATGTAGAGTGTAGGCTTGTGAAGCAGCAGATTTTTTGAGAACCAAAAATACAGATATCAAGGCAATATATAGTTACATAAACTGCAATGCTCAGTGCAAAAGAAAAATTCAGCATCCTTTGTTCAAAAGGCAGAAATAAAATTCCATTAAAGGTATTATAAAACTTTGTCTTTTCTTTTATATTCTCTCTCTCCCAACTTGTTATTATGTTTTTTATTTACTACTTAATGTGGTTCTAAATAAAAAATTAAAAATTTGAATTATTAGCATAAATTTCACCATTTATTTTTATATTGCCTAATGCTACTTTTAAGTGCAAATCTAAGAGTATTTAACCTGTATGCTATCACCACAATTACACAATTAATATTTTGTAGTTCATACATACATATGTATTTCATTCTTATCAGAATAGAAACACTACAGAAAATGAGGCCAAATATTTTAATTTCACTTCTTGATAGACTCACATTCTACTAACATTCTTCCTTGGTTTACTGATGAGTAAGAAAAAACTAAAAAGAAAGGAACTATGGGTTGCCCTATCTTTCTTTTTCCTTCTGTGTTATCATTTTCCAAGTAAGTAATTGGCGAAATCAGTGAAGTAACAAGAATAAGAAAGCATATAATAGGGTCCCCCGGTTGCTTGTATTTCTTAGAACACCACAGTCCTCTTAGTAAGTTCAAGTTCCAATGGTTAATGTGGCTTCTGAGAGCTGTCAGTGCCCCTGCTTACTCAGTAATAGTTGTAACACACCTACCTTTGCTTGCTTTGAGTCACTGAACTTTATGCATTGTGGATCCACTGGAATTCAGTGCTCATGAGATGTCAAGAATGTTAAATGTGAATAGGACAACAAGGAACAGTAGACACGTATGTTGCTCACATCTTCTCTGCTGTTGCTTATGCTCCGTAGTTCCATCAGATTTCCCTTACAAAATACAAGTTTGAAGATAAAATTTTTAAGGATTTCAAGACAGCAACAGCATAGCATCAAACCAAGCACAAGATCCTTCTGAATGTGGGTCCTATATGACTACATAGGTTGCACATTCATGAAGCTGGCACTGAAGCAATATTTTCCTTCTGCTTACTCACCTTTAGCAAGCATGTCAGTTTTGCTGCTTACTTCCTCCTTGACTCATTTTTTGAAGCAGGTCATAAATACATGTTTGTATCGATCACTGTCAGTTGGCAGGTCAAGGGACAGGTACTCAATCAGGATTGTTCTTCATCCTCATTTACCCCCACCAACTGCATTAAAGCAGGATGATTTTAGGAGACTTTCTGGAAAAGAATACTCCAGCCCTTTTCAACCCCCCCAAATTACATTGATGGGTTCGAAATATGCTGAAAATAGCCTGAGGGCTTTGACCTCAATGTCTCTCAGGAAGCCATATGACTTCCTTTTACAGAGGTTATACTTTGCAGGCATCTTGCCTCATCTATTTTTTCTTGTATTTTATTATTATTTTTTATATTTTAATAGTAGTTTTATTGAGATATAATTTATGTATTATAAAATTTATTCTTTTAGAATGTATAATTAAATAACTTTTAGTATATGCACAAGTTGTACAATCATTGATAGTATCTAATTTCAGAATATTTTCATTACCCCTCAAAGAAACCCCATATCCTTCAGTAGCCATTCCTCATTCCCTTATCTCTCCCAGTTCTGGGAAACCATTAATCTATTATTATCTGTCTCTATGGATTTGATTATTCTGGATATTTAATATAAATGGAATCATATAATATGTGGCCTCTTATGCCTGGCTTTTTTTTTTTAACTTAACTGGCTCCTTAACTTTTCAAGGCTCATTCGTGTTATAGAATGTATTACATCTTTATTACTTTTTACAGTTAAATAACATTTCATTACATGGGTATACCACAGTTTGTTTATCTATTCATCATTTGGGTTGTTTCCACTTCTTTATTATCATGGAAAATGGTACCATAAACATTCAAGTGCAAGTGTTTGTGTAGACGTTTGTTTTCAGTTTCCTTGGGTATATAACTAGGAGTGGAATTACTGGGTCATATAGTAACACTATGTCTAACTTTGTGAGGAACTGACATACTGTTTTCCCTATGGCTGCAGCATTTTACGTTCCCACCAGCGGTGTATCAAACTCCAATTTCTCCCCATTCTTGTCAGCATTTGTTATTTTCTTTTTCTTTCTTTCTTTCTTTCTTTCTTTCTTTCTTTCTTTCTTTCTTTCTTTCTTTCTTTCTTTCTTTCTTTCTTTTGTATTATAGCCATCTGGTGAGTATGAAGTGTTATCTCATTGTGGTTTTGATTTTTATTTCTCCAGTGACAAATGATATTGAGCACCTTTTCATGTGTTTTTGGCCATTTGTATATCTTTTTTGGACAAATGTTTACTCAAACCTTTGCCTAATTTTTGATTGGGTCATATCTACTTATTTTTATGTTGTAACTTCATTTGTTAAATTATTCCTTTTCATGTTTTTCTGATGCTATTCTAAATAGAATTGTTATTTTAATTTTATTTTTAGATTTTTCATTGTTAGTGTATAGAAATACAAATGATTTTGTATGTTGATCTTATATCTTGCAACCTTGCTGAACTCCTTTATTAATTTTAATAATTTGGGTGTCACTTCCTTATATAAGACTGTGGTGGAAGAAAAGAAATAGTGTAGATGATAGAGGTTTTATTCATCTCTCTTGTGACCACATCAAAGTTGTGACAGAAATATGGAGTAAACAGCAAGCAAAGTCACCTGAGATCTAGAAAAAGCATGACAACTAGAGAAATAAATAAGAAATCACCTTGCAATGGTAGAAGGTAGGAGGGAGTGAAGATGTGAGGCTGCCCAGTCCCAAGCAGCTGAGTGGGACAGAGGCTGCTGCAGTGGCAGCCAGCAGCTGCAAACACTTCTTAAAGGGGCCATGTCTGTGAGTGGACTTTCATGGTGATGGACTCACTCCCTCTGAGCATCAGTGACAGGTTGGTGCATGGGGGACACCAGGAACTTACAATTGGACAATGAATTGTTGAAGTGAGGGCCGAAGGTGAGGTATTCTTTGTTTCTCTGTTAAGCCCTCCTTGCTCCCAGTGTGTGGACTCAGCACCACCATAGCTGAGATGCCATTGAACTGGATAACAGAGAATATTATGCCCAGAGGATTCTGCCTCCTTCAACTCAAGACCTTACTCAGGCCATATCCAGTTGTGTTCTGAGCAAGTCAAGAGTTCCTTGCTGAGCCAACTCTAAGTCACACTGGTGGCAGCTGACCTCAATTTCTGGCATGGCTTCTTGAGACAACTATAAGCACAGCATCTATGGATTGCTTGCTGAATCTTAGCAGGTGTCCCAGAGGGGCACAGGCTGGGGCTAAATTTGGCCTGCAGCTGAATCCTTCTCAGGACTGTGCCACTAGACACCTACTACACAAAGCCATGCTAATAAGACTGGGAAACTTAAGAGCTTTGCTTAGTACAACGAAACAGACATAGAAAGTCAGCCAAAGTGGGAAGATAGAGAAGCAGAAATCATTTGAGAGAACACAACAGAGATCCAACAATAATGGAGTCAAGTAATATAATAGATGCAGAGTTCAAAACCCTGGTTATAAAGATATTCAATGAACTCAGTGAGAACCTTAACAAAGAGCTACAAAAATATAAAAACAGAAATGGAAATTATAAAAGGGAATCAGTCAGAAAGGAAGAACACATTATCTGAGGTGAAGAATATATTAGTGGAAATGTACAGAGAAGATAAGAAGAAGATAAAATGACCTATATAGAGGGTGGGAAAGCCAAGAACACTCAGTCAGAATGGCAAAAAAAAAAAGCAAAGACTACAATAATAATTTAAGGAGCCTACAGGACATAATTAAATGTAAAAATATCCATGTCATAGGGTTACCTGAAGGAAACCAAAAAGTTGAAGAGCTATTTGAAGAAATAATGATGAAAAACTTCCCTCTCCTGGTGAAGGAAATAGACATACAACCCTAGGAAGCTCAGAGAATCGCCCCAAAAGATGAAACCAAAGAGGCCCACATCAAGACAATCATAATGAAAATGCCAAAGGTTAAAGACAAAGAGAGAATCTTAAAAGCAGCAAGAGAAAAGCAGTTAGTTGCCTACAAGGGAGCACCCATAAGACTGGCAGCTGATTTCTCAAAAGAAATTATCCAGGACAGAGAGCTTGGCAAAAAATATTCAACATGATGAAAACCCAGGATTTACAACCAAAAATACTTTATTCAGCAAAGCTTTCATTTAGAGTTGGAGGACAGATAAAGAGGTTCCGAGACAAAAATAAGCTCAAGTAATTGTTAAACACCAAGCCTCTATTCAGGAAATGTTGGAAGGACTTTCTTAAGAATAAAAAACATGTATCAAAACATTAATAAAGAATTATAATAACTATATTTCTATCAACAAGTACCTCAAATGGAAAAGAATTAAGTGCTCTAATCAAAAGTTGGAGTGGCTAAATGAATAAGAAAACAAGCCCCCTGCTTATGCTGCCTACAAGAGACTCACTTCAGATTAAAAGACAGACACAGACTAAAAGTAAGGAGATGAAAAATGACATTGCCTTGATGGGCCTAGAGGGTATTGAGCTGAATAAAATAATTCAGATAAAGAAAGACAAATATTGCATCATTTCATAGACATGTAGAATTTAAAGAACAAAATAAACAACAACAAAAATGAAAATAAACTCATAGATACAGAGAATATTTTGAGGGCTAAGAGATGGAAGGGGAGGTAGAGAGGATGGCAAAAAAGAGCAAAGGGATTAGAAGTACAAATGGATAGTTACTAAATAGACACATGGAGATATAAAGTATAACATAAGGAAAATAGTTAATAATGTTGTAATAAATATGTAAGGGGGTTAAAGGGGTACTAGATATAGTGGAGTGATCACTTTGTGAGTTATATAGATCTCTAATCACTATGCTGTATAACTGAAACTAATATATTATTGTACGCCAACTATAATAGAAAAAAACTCACTAAATTGTACAATATAAATATGAGCAACAATTGTCTTTTATAGCTCAATAAAGCTGGAAATAAAGAGAAACTAAAAAAAAAGACCGTGTCATCTGTGAATAGAGAGTTTTACCTCTTTACAATCAGTATGTCTTTCATTTCTTCTTCTTGCTTGATTTTCCTGGCTTTAAACTGCATTACAATATTGAATAGAAGTTATGAGAATGGACATTCTTGTCTTATTCATGATCTTAGGGAGAAAGCATTCTGTTGTTCATCATTAAATATGAGGTTAGTTGTGGTTTTTTGTAGATGTATTTTCTTAGATTGAGTAAGATCTCTTTTATTCCTAGTTCTTATCTTGAATGGGTGCTGGATTTTGTCAAATTCTTTTTCTGTATCTATTGATCATGCAGTTTTTGTCCTCTCTTCTATTAATATGGTATATCACATGAATTGATTTTTGGATGTTAAACTAACCTGCATTCCTATGATAAATGACACTTGGCCATAGTGTATAATTCTTTTTATATTTTGCTGGATTCAGTTTGCTATTTCTGAGGGATTTTGCATGTCTAGTTATGAGATATTGATCTATGGTATGACTTTCCTGTACTTATTCTATAAAATCTGTATTATTTTTTGTGTGTGACCACTAAAGTCTCTGGTTAGTATAACGATCAGCTATCCATGAAGCAGAAATTGTCTTAATGGTTTTGAACCAATAAGTCTCCCAGTATTTGCTGAGGGGCTTTGTACATATGTTGGGGCATGCTTTAAATGCTCCAGCAGGTGGTTTTGTAACTCTGCATTAGCCTTCTCTTCCTGCTTATGCAGAACCTCAATATAAACCAGTAGTGACAGTTTAAAGCCTTGTGACATCTTTCCTGGGCATGGGAATAGCCCAGCACATTTATGTGGCCTTCTACATTCCTGAGAATGTCAGAGTTTTTCAAAGCTCTCTATGGAAATCTCATTCCCAGTTTTTTCTTTAAAAATTTTTTTGTCAGCCTCTTGTTAACTCCAACTGGTAGTACCATCTCAGGCTGCTGTGATGTTAAACAATTGCATTTACAAATGCCCTGCAGGTAGGGCTGCTTGCACATGTTCTGAGTGAAGGCAAATAAAGATAATCCCTAAGAATGAAACATTTTAATGAACTGCCAAACTGGTCAAATATTGACAATTCTGTGGGTTTGGGTCTTTTGGAGACTTCCAAGGCTGTACTTCTCCTTCCAAAGAATGCTAGGCTGCTAGTTTTCCCATCTCCTGTAGTTAATTTTGTTGCTTTTCAAGACTACTGTGGAGATAGAGACAGAAGGATGGGATAAGGGGAAGTTAAAATGCCACAATATTTGCTGTTCTTAGTGAAATTTAACCACTTTTTTGAATAAACATTCCTAAGATTGTTGTGAGCCTTTAATTAATTTTTGCAGTCCTGAAAAATTTGATTATGATAGTTTTTACCAGTGTTCTCCTTGTTTTTATGAAGAGTGAATTTTTGGAGTTCTTTATTCCACACTCCCAGAAGTTGAAGTTGAGCTGCTTCACCCAACTTTAAAAGGGAAGGGGGAGAAGGAAAAAATGAAAAGTTCTCTTACATTTTTGAAAAAATAAATTCTTTTATTTTTTCTTTGCCTCCCTGTGCTCACACCTGGTGTCTATCAGAAATAAAGGGTATTCTCAGGCATTTTTCTATGAGCTATAACATTCATTAAACTTGAGACTGGACTGAGATTGTAGAAACCATAAGTTGTGGCACTATTTTCTACGGCTTCATCCTCTATCAAATTGCAATCTCTTTTGGAAGTTACCCGTGTCATGGTCAATTAGTCAATTATATGTTTTTATCATAATTCTCAACTTTCATTGTGCTGTGATGCAAATGACATATACCATGCTCCCATGGATGCATTCAAGGTAATGAATGTCTACTTTACAGTCCACTAGCTCTGCCATCCAGGATAGTATGTTTAAAAAAAAGTTAGTTGGCATCTTAGTTTGGCTTACTCCAGAACTAGGGAAAGAATCTTAGAAAGTGCTGGTTGGGGATAGAAGACAGGGAAGGGAAGGAAGCCAACAAAATGTGTGTCTTTTGCCAGTTACCACTGTGAGAAACTGGAGAACACACTGGGGAACTTTAAGAGCCAGTGTAGAAGCTATGCCTCAGAGTTATCTCAACCAAGGGGATAGGTAGCTTGGGTAGTTAACTACTAACTCTTATCCATCATTGCTTGGGGGCTGCCTAGGGACCTTAATTCTTCAGCACTTTCATTTTGCCATGCATAGGGTCCTGAATGCTCTGGTAGTCAGCAAAAACACTCTCAGGCAGAGAGTCACAGATATTTACAAATAAACAGCCTTTAGTGTATACAGATGAGGGCCAAGGGGATTTGGGTAGAGCACTAATAGTGTCTGCTACAGTGCTAATAACATTATTATTGGGATAACTTTGGATTTTGTACAGAAGAAAATAATATATTTTAGTATTAAACTCTTTATCAGTAACAGATAAATTATGACCATCTCATAGGAGAGGTTGAGGCTTACTGCTTTATGACAAACATTAAAAAAAAAATAGACCAAACACATTGTATTAGAAGTTTGGTGATAACTACACCGAGCTAGTAATTATAACAACAGGCTCATACAATCATAACAAATTTATAATAGACTTAGGTATTATAACAATTGAATGACATTTATATTCATTTGTCTGGTTCAATATCTTCGGACCTTCTCTAGAGATTTTACAGGCCTTCTGGATGAAAAACACATAGTGACATTTCTCTCTTGCTGCTTACACATAACATGGCCAGTCAAATCATTTCATGAGACCTTCCTTTGGCCATTGCTTTTATCTCAGCTCTGGTATTCTATGTGTAACTGTTTTTAGCTCCTCAAGCTCTTGTGTAGGTGTAAGAATGCCTTCACAGTGCAGGATTAGCAAATTCTCAGAATTTTAGTATTCCACAAACAGGTAGGAGAGGAGACCTCTTCCTCTCATACTTGAAAGTCTTCTTAAGGCTCAAACACTTAGCTCCTTGATGTGCAACCATGTCTGATGCTGAAGTAAGCCAACTAAACTTCTCTGCCTATTTCAAACCTTCTTCCAGGAAACTTTGACCACCAAACATTGCCAAACTCTGGTCTAGGCCCATGTACTCAAAATGGGAATGCTGTTATTGCTAAACTGAGATCTCTCTAGACTTTCCTCACAATTTGAAAACTTTCCCACAATTTGAAAATTTTAGTAACTTGCTGTTGCCTTCTTCCATATGTTTCTCTTTTCCAAAGGATCTTGCATAAAATATATTATTACTTTTTTTCTGATTCTGCTTATGCCCTTGTTATATCTTCTTCCATTCCTTCAAACTTTACTGTATAAACTTTTAATCCTAATTTCACCCAGTTACTTGTGATAACACATTCAATTGTCTTTCAAGGGCTTGAAGGATATGAAAAATTTCAAAGTGACTTTCACTTTTGATTCCTACATTCTCTCCCCTTCCTCCATCCTTATCATTTTTTAAAATGCATGGTAGAAATATAACAATATAGGCATATGGAAAGAGGCATAAGATAAAACACTTTGGCCTTGGTGGCTGGCTCTACAGGACATTAAGGACACCTACTGCTGGTTCAAACTTAATGTCAGTGGCATCTAATCTAGCTGGTGGGGCACAGGACTATTTGTGTGGTGGGAAATTTTATAACTCTTGTGAGTAGAAGCTCCATGGTTATAGGTAACTAATCCATCTATGATCCTAAACATGGGAAGACTTAAGCAAGATATGAGGGTCTTCGCCAAGAGAACTAGTTCCAGGATATGATGGACAAGAGCATGGATTTGGAAATTAACATACCTAGGTTTGAATCCTAGGTCCAGCCTGTAGTAGTGTTGATACTTCAGGGACTTCCCAACTTCAGTTTCTACATTTATAAAATGGAAATTGCAGTAGTATTTACTACTATTATAGGCTGTTTGGAAAGGTTACATGGGACCTGGCACATACTAAATGTTAAAAAATATCAGCTGTTTGGTAGATAGGACTCTCATCTCAGCTGAGGAATAGGACAGTGAATAAGGGAAATAGAAGTGGAGGCCATGGCCATTTGAACTGAGGTCACCACAGCAGAGACTAGGAATACTTGGCACGGGAGAAGCATAGACATTTGGTCTCTGCCAGGCAAGGAAGCTGAACATCTAATTCGCCCACTGTGGTGGCTAAGATGGCTTAACAAGTTGATAGATCTGGGGCTGTCTATCAAAGACCTGATTGATTACTCCTGCTGGAAGGATAGGGCTGCATAGAAAGACTTCATTTTTGCTTATTTTTCAATGACTGTACAGCAAATTTTTGCATATGTTTCTTGAACAGGGTAACTATGTCTCACATGATCTTGAATTCATCTATCCATGGAATTATAGAATTTTAGACTGGAAGAGACCCAATGCTACATGACCTCTGTATCAACTTGGATACTTACTGTCTTGAATGCAATCTGTTTTACTTATGGGTAGCTTGAGTATATTTTAATTCAATTCTGCAAATCTGTTTTATGTGTGTATTATGGAGATAACAATAATTTTGACCTCATAAATTGATGATTAAAAGAGAAATTCCAAAGTACAGAACACGTGTTCCACAATGTTATTATTTGTATGCATTACCTGTTGTAAAGTGCTCATAAATACTTTCTCAAATGTTGAGAAATATACCTTCCTTTAATGTTCCTGTCTTCCTCATGTTGCCATACAGAATAATTGTGATCTATAATGCATTTGGAGGTGACTCTCATGATCTATTTCTCATACAGACCAGTCCCATTTCTTTCCTCTGTTTCAAATGTGATCTGGCAAGGAACAG